>OX155965.1:10211384-10394642 GCA_944548615.1 Micropterix aruncella
CTTAATATGATTTACTATGTATCGTATTTACTCAAATGCAAAGAATAAGAACATGAATATGAATTTCGAAACCTTACCTATATGTATGCACAACTGCATGAGGATTATGAAGTTAGGAATAGGTAGATATCACGGTCTGCAATATGTAAGTTCGCCGAAGCGGAGAGCGCCGCTGTCTTCGGGAAGTTTATTTGTAAGAAGTCGTGCAGATTTCGATGTGGACAGCGGTATGGTACCACGTTCCTCTGTCTACTCGACCCCCAGAGGCGGCTCGTGGATACATATTACTTTTTATTCATCTTTCGATAATGCAAATGCACCAACATTTGATTCCATAAACATTTTAATAATTCTTCTTAAAATAACCATGCCAAAGCAAGAGATACGTCTGAAAAAGTCGACTTTGGGTTTGCAAATTATAAAGAAATATTTTTAAAAAAAACGAGCTTTACCCAGATCTTATACTTTGAATAACTCAGTGTTAATTTTTTAAATTGGCCACAACTAACTGAAATGATATTGATGAATCACTTGGTTCTGCAAATAAGCTAAAATTAAATATTATCGCAATCGAATATTGCAGCCATTTAAGGTACCAGTGGGATAAAATTAAAATGTCTCATTATGATTTAATTACTTGCTCCATTTACTATATTTAAGTAACTGGTGAGGAATTACTGAAGAAGTTAATTGGAAAATTTCGAATGTTGAGAAAAAAACCTCATTTTTCTTATACCTTATTATACTATTTATAACTTTTGGTCAGGTTTAAAAACAAATACATATAAAAATCCTTCTGTGCGAAGCCGGGAAGGTCAGCTTATTTTATATACAAGAGAAATATTTTAACTAATTAAATATATAGAAATGAAAATGAAATATTTTTCATTTAATGGTCTCTTACTTATTTAAAAACCATCCACACTAAAAATGCCATTTATCTCAGAACAAACTTTTAAAGTGTGGCTTTGGAATCGCGTTATAATCAACCTTTAAACGATTGTTTTGGGATGATTGTTTTCTGATTTCTGAAATTAAAATTACGAAACTGAAATCTTTAATTCGGTCTTATATTTTAATATAACTAGCCATACCAAGTTTAGTAGCCAAAGTAAATTTAAAGTTATTTTTTTGTCCCATGGACAAGGCCTCAGGTACAACCAGTAAATAAATGAAGTATGCACGCACGTCCATGGCGATCGGCCCATCTCGTTTCAGCCTCAAATGTTGGGCAATGCAACCGGCAAAGTGGGTGCATGGTGCACGTTAGGCAGTCGTTCACACACAAGGCAAAAGCTCGTGAGTGTTGCGGCCGCATCGGTGCACTCGCATATCATCACCGGTCCGCGACCTACACTGCAGGTCCACGGGACCACGGGACCACGAGACCGCGGGCCGGCACCGCCACTTGCGGATATTTATTACCTTCTTGATGCCCTGCTCGTGACATCTAGCAAGACTGTACATTATTTAATCCACTCAAAAAATCAAACAAGCAAACTGCCCCACTTAAAACCGATTTCGGGAAGTCGCACGCGGCTTCAAAATACCGACTCCAAGAGATATACTTAATAAAGAGTGGGATCCTCAGTTCTAGTCCCAAAATATAAAACTTTCCAAGCGGTTAAAGAAATATTTACTAACATTAAACATATGCATTAGATATAGGAAAATATACGACTACGGTGGAATAAACTGGTTATCTCAGGCAAAAGAACAAATTTATCATGCATAAAATATCTAACAATAATAGAATGTTAGCAAAAACTCATTTTTACACATCCAGTCACTGCTACCCACTCGCGGCTGTAGTGGTAGATAGCCCCTTGTTCTCCAATTGATAATATTCAAACAAAACGTAATTATTAATGCTTTTTTTATTTGCCTTATATTATTGCTTAATTTAAGCAATAACGTAATTGCATTATATTATTGCTTACTAGTTTAACAGGAAGTCCCATTAAAATGCAAATATTGGTAATATATTTAGGGAGTTTTATTTTTATTTTTTTTAATTAAACGGCATTTAATATAAATGGATTTAGAAAATCACGTCAACATCATGTGAACCTGTCCAGGCATACTCCCCCGACTGGTTATTTCCTCATCTATTTATTTTATTTGTATTTGCATCGTCAAACAGGATGGCGGTGTCGACTACAACGGGCGAACCCGTCACCCCAGTTTGGTATAACAATATAGATCGTTCTTTCAGCCGTTGGATGAGCGTAGAAGACTTGGGGACAAGACAATCTACTGTCTAGTTCACCAGCAACCCTTTAGAGTCCAACGCCTTACGGCGAGGCACCGGGAAAGGTACCAGCGGGCAGCCTCACCCCTAACTACAAGTTTTGGCAGGATATCTCCGTCTGGAATTAACCTTCAGGATACCTCCGTCCTCCCAACAGGTTACGGGTCCGAAGTCGCTTGCGCAACCTCTACCTGTTGTATTACAGCAGTAATTCAGTTTGAATTTATCGCGGACCTGGGCGTTCTTTGCCCGTAGTGCCACATGGGGTCGAGTGGCCCAAGGTCATTTCAAGAGTAGCATGACAACAGGTCAACATCCACCCCCGCTGCTTAGGAAACAGTATATTTCCATAGTCTCCAGATCCCTTCAGAAATTAGTCAGAATGCACAGCCGGCCGGTGCGCAAACCGTCAAGTGGCTTCGGGATGCAATCCCGCCGGGAGAAACCGGTCCACCAGCTCTGAGGCCTGAGACACGGGAGTCTTACCCGGGGTAGCCTTCCACTCGAGTAGGCTTCTGAATAGGAGCTGAATGGTGAGTTGAGCCGATCCGAGAACAATATGGATCTTGTGGCCCAAGCTGCACGAAACCGTTCACCACCGAAAACACTGCATCGTCAAACACTGAAGAAGGTACACGTAAACAAAACTGCTAAGGCTAATATAGTTAAAGCGGGTATATCCTCAGATCAGCTGTCAAAGTTTTTGGCCGTCAAGCTTATGTGACTATATTAAATTTTGTTGACCGTAATGTCGCCCTCAGCCGATTCCATACATTCGCCGAATAGTAGGAAAACCTACATTAAAACTAATTTATTTAAACTTAGGCATATTGGCGACATACTCATATCCTCTAGTAGAGTGAGTGTGGTGGTTCTGGGAGTATTTCATCAATCAGTGGAAGTTGCCCAGACCGGCCTACATTCAGCACGTAGGTTTTGATAACACGTATGCTTACCTATTATTATTTTTTTCTTATCACACCTTATTAAATTTTGAATTATATAATAAACATCCAATCAAGCTGTGAAACTTAGAACAATCTTTAGAACTGCGTATTTTTGTTGATTTGGAAATCCTGCAGTTAAAAGCCTACATCAGCTTCTTCTTGGGGCGGAGGTTGTTGGTGTGGCTGCAATTCTTCTTGCGTCAGTTGGTAGCCTTGGGGTGCAGGCGTGTACCACACAACATCCCTCATTGATGAATGAAGAATTATTATTTAATAGGAGAGATTGCATCATATAATAATTGATTATATATGGCATCAGACTGCTCAGCTCCATAATACGATTTGGCAACCTTTCCGAATCGAAAACATGCAGGCGGCGCTGTTAGCATCGACGGCCAAACTGATAGCATTTTATTTACCCATCTATAATAACGATGATAATGAATTGCATTTTTATAAAGACCTAAGATTATAAAAATCCAAATATTTAAACAATGGTAACAATATAAAATCGAAGACTATCGCGGTTGTTTGACATTATAAATAGGATAGAAAACGAATTTACCGCGTGAATTTGCGGCCTACCCGCAAAACAACGGACTGACAACTCTCCAGTCTACCCTAGACAACGGCGGCTGCAACGTCACCGAAACGTCGGGTCCTACAAATTTCACGCGGTAAATTCGTTTTCTATCCTATTTATAATGGTAACAATAATAACATTCAATTATTAGTGTCATCAATTGCATTTTTATGAAGGCCGATTCTATCATATAAATAATACGGAGAAATATATTAGTCTATGTGAAAAATAATGTGCATAAATATTACGTTTTGAAACCTATATATCAAAAAAAAAATGACAACTTTATTTAAATAATATAAAAATAATAAATAATTATGACTTAAAAATTCGTTTATTATTATATTATTTATTTTTTTAAATTCGTTTAGAACGCTATCTATGGTGCGCAGACATACTGTTATACCACGAAAGTCGCCATATTGAAGATAATAATAGAAGACTTATCAATTTTTGGAATTATAACTGACATCTAAACTGTGCGTTTCGTAGCAAAATCCTGGTTGCCAAATTGTAGTACTACATTAAGCAGCATACGCTATATAATCTATACTAATATTATAAAGAGGTAAAGTTTGTGAGGTTGTAGGAAGTAATCTCTATATCCACTGAACCGATTTTGAAAATTCTTTTACTAATAGAAAGCCACGTTATTTGTGAGTGTCATAGGCTATATATTAATCCGAAAAATTAAAACACTTCTTCGTGGTAGTCGGATTTCCAAAGTAAGTCGGAAAAAACGGTCGAACGAAAACGTTTCTAACTAACGCTGCCTTAACGATGAGGGATATATGATTAAGTTCTAGAGAAAAGTTGTAGAGCTTGGTAATACCAACAAAAAAGTTAAAGGCAGCATATGTCTAACTTTTATATTTAAGTCACAAAAAGTAGTATTTTATAAAAAAAAATAATTTAAATCGATAGGTCATGTTTATTGGTAATATTATCAACAATTATGAATTCATAATAAAATAAGTAAATTTATCGTCTTAAGTGTTTAAAACAAAAGACTTTTCCCTTTTATTGCATATAATTTCCCTTTTACTGCGTAAATGGATAAAGAGATAAGACACTCACAAATTTGACACTCACAAGAGGACACTCACAAATAACGGTAATACATATATATAGGGGAGACCGGGGCTATGGGGCCACCCCGGGGAATGAGGCCACCCGCTTAATTCAAACCCCGCGCGTTTTAGTCCGCTTATATGCAGTGCTACCAACTCTCATTGGCATAATTAAACAGTCCGACGACGGCCGTGTTCATGTGAGGAGATATAAAAGTTTCGTGGGCGAAAAATCAAAATACCGCCATTCCATCTAAGGTCGGACTTTTACAAAAGTAAGCATATGAAAAATTTGATTGGTAATACTAAGATCAAACAATGTATGCTTTATAATAGCATATTGCAGCATGATTTAGCATGCAATTGATTGCTTCAATGACAGTTTTAGGTTATATTTTCCATATGTTTGTAAACTTCACCAAAATGGGGCAATGAGGCCAGGGATGGCCTGATTACCCCAATATTGTGGATTAAAGGAAACAAAGTGCTTTACGTGTTTTTTTCCCTTTTCATAGATGGTTCGAAATTATCAGAGGAAGACGAATAAAGCCAGTTGGAGCAAGGAATGTATGACAGAGGCTTGTGCTCAAGTGGCCAACGGCAGAAGTGTCAAAAGTGTGGCGAAGACTTTTAACATTCCGAGGAGTTCTCTTCGAAACCAATTAAAAAAAGGAATTCCACAAGGCCCCAATATGGGTAAACCAACAGTGTTCAGCGCTGGACAAGAAGAAGAACTAAAGGCTCATGTCCTAATTTTGGCAAAATTATATTTTGGTGTGACAACAACTCAAATAAGGCAAATTGCTTATGAATTTGCTGAAATTAATAACATCAAAAATAAGTTCAACAAAACTACCAAACTCGCCGGTGAGGGTTGGCTCTCTGGCTTCTTGAAACGCTGTGGTGACATTTCACTTAGAAAGCCAGAGCACACAAGCCTCAGTAGAATACTGGGATTTAACAAGCTTGACGTGTCAAAATTTTACAGCAACCTCGAAGAAGTATATGGTAAATACAAGTTTCCGGCATCTCGAATATTCAACTGTGACGAGACAGGTGTTAATACAGTTGGGAGTGCAGTAAAAGTACTGGCCAAAAAAGGTCAGAAGCAAGTTGGTCTTATTTCCAGCGCTGAGCGAGGAACAAATACCACGGTGGTTTGCTGCTTCAGTGCTGCAGGGTTATACGTTCCGCCTATGTTCATCTTTAAGCGTCAAAGAATGACACCTCTGCTGGAGAAGGATGGGCCTCCAGATGCCATCTACACTTGCTCTAAGTCTGGCTGGATAACCGAAGATTTGTTTGTAAAATGGCTCGAACACTTCCATAAGACTGTTAAATGTTCAACACAGGAACCAGTTTTGTTGGTACTTGACAATCACTCGAGTCATGTATCCCTATCAGCTTACAATTTCTGTAGAGCTAATGGAATTGTCATGGTATCACTCCCACCGCACACCTCCCATCGCACCCAGCCCCTGGACGTTGTATTTTTTGGACCTCTGAAGAAGGCAATTAATCGAGAGATAGACCTTCATCTAAAGACAAAGCAGTATGAGAGAGTCGTACAATATGACATTGCTTCTATCTTTTGTTCTGCCTATAGAAGAGTGTCTTCCGTAGACAAAGCTCTAAAAGGGTTCCAGTGTACTGGTATTTTTCCATTGAATCCATACGTTTTTGATGAGACCGAATTTACACCTCCTGCTGAAGATTTAGACGTTGTTTCCGAGCGATCAGATCAGGATGTTATCGTTGAACCATCTAATCAGGAAGTTGTCGCCGGGCCTTCAAATTGGAACAAGTCACCCCATACCACAGTGGCTGAAATAACACCTATTCCAAGGAGGATCAAGAAGATTACAAAACATCTCCGAAAGAAAGGCTCATCCCAAATACTAACGTCAACACCTCTCAAAGACGAGCTTATTGAGAAAAGTTTGAAAAAAGAAAAGAAAGCTAACAAGGAAGTAGAGAAACAGAAGTTATTGAGAGTTAAGAAGAAAGTATTTAGTAGCTCCTCATCAGACACCTCAACTGAAATCGTATTCGACGATGAAGGTTTAAAAGATCAGGAGAGTTCCGATGATGAAATTTGCCTTGTATGTGGCGAATATGGGAAAAGTCGTGAAATTTGGTTCAGGTGCACAATTTGTGGAAAGTGGGCGCACAAGGACTGCAGTGGCGCTGAAAAGGCAAAATGTTATATTTGCGATTTTTGTAATGTTCTTTAATTAAACAAACTTTATTTCTTTGATTAAACTTGTATTTATAATTATTTGGGGTAACCAGGCCAGGGGTGGCGTCATTACCCCATACCATGGGGTAATGAGGCCATTTGCAGTGTTCATAGTTTTTAGCTGTTAAGTATCAACACTTTGAAAACTTCCCCTTATGAGGTATTCAGGGTGATAGTCAACATATTGAAATTTAATTTTGTCTAGGAGCGATATCAAAATTCCTTAAAACTAACAATATTTTTCTCGATTTCCCTTAAGGTGGCCCCATAGCCCCGGTCTCCCCTACATATGCAGTAAAAATATAACCCTTCTTTTGGCAGTCAGGAAATAAATCATAGCACTCAGTACTAACCGAACCACACTCATAATTTCATCACAAGTAAAAAGTTTTACCGCCCAACGAAGTGGGCACAGGTCAGCTAGTGAATGATATAAAGTAACTCTTGGGCCGTATAGGATTCTACCAGAGATGTCCAGGGTACGATAAACGGTCATATAGATAGATATGTATCTATATACTCGACTTGGACATGGTTATATTGATCATGTCGCCACTAAGCTTCGTTTTATAATACGAATATTTTTAGATTATGTATAGCGGGTGTCCATAGATTGATCACAGTACATACTCATCGACGCGAGACCTTTTATTGTCTCGTGCTATCTTCGCCCCCCGGTGAGTGACCCGTGACATTTGACACAAGCCGCGCGGTGGGTCCGGCTGCGATTTCTAATCGACGGCAAACCGGATGCCGGACCAGACCGCGCAAAAATATCACCGGGTCATTTTGATTGTGCGCGCTGTGGGATTACCCTTTGCGCGAAATTCCGTTTGGGTCATCGGAAGGCGCAGGCACACCACCAAATGCCACGCCGCACCACGCTAAAAGATGCAATAATAGAGATACTTGACGGCAGCGGTCAACAACCATGACAATGGAAATATATATCTGCCTTAAAATAAGGTATATATATCCAGTGTCTCCAATGCCTTAGAAAATTTAGGTTTTAGCAGATTTTTAATTTAGATTAATTATTTAATTTCAAAGCATATTCAATTCTGGAGAAGTTTATACCTTTTGCTTATCATTATTTTGCTTCTATAAGTTGCAAGAACGTTGAACACATTAACCCTTCAGGCCTCAGCCCCCCAGCCGATTGACAAGTTGATGTCCCAAACAATTTTAGTAAAAATTAGTAAAAAAAAATAATTATGACACTGTCTCACCAAAATATTAATTACTGCCAAACCACTGTACCCATAATTAAAATAAAACATATTAACATAATATAATATAATAAAATAAAACAAATAAAATTAAAATAAAATTAAAACGGGCCGTCACGCTGAATCGTGTTGTGGCCGATATCGGCCAATTGGAACCTGAGGGGTTAAGGGCCGTTCCCATATTATTTAATCATGGTTTTGGAACAACCCCCCTCTCCCATGACAACAGACGTAATTAGCGAACTGACCCCCCCCCCCCCCCCAAGATTACGTAATCGACCGAATTTGCAGAAAATATAAAGAATTATGAACTTACCGGCACCGTTGGTATAGTGGTTAAAGACGGTTTAAATTAGAAAAGAATATATTAACATGATTTTAAAAATGTGTTTTATTACTTCAAAGTAAATACAAAATCTCAAACTCTTTGGTTTATAAATAGGATAGAAAACGAATTTACCGCGTGAAATTTGTAGCACCCGACGTTTCGGTGACGTTGCAGCCGCCGTTGTCCAGGGTAGACAGTCTTTGGTTTATTTTACAGATCCCAATATTCAGTCCGCAGTAGCTGTAATGGCGGTATTAAAAATAAAAAAAACATATTTAGGAATACATTTAAATGCACATTTAAAGTGCATTTTAATCTAAACCGCGTTGATGCGCCACACAACCACGTTAATCTTTATGCGATGGAGTTTGAGCGTGAAGTGGCGCGCTAATCCAGAGTTGCAGAGGCGCGCCTGACGTGACGTGCCGCCTTCACGCAAAGCAGTCACCGGCTGCCAGCGCGCGCAGGAACAGGCCCGGGCCATTCAATCGCAGACGAGCGCGTGGACTATCAAGTACATCGCGCGAAAGAGTATCTTCGGCACGGCATTGCATGCAGGTTTACACAAAAAAAATGCCATGTGGTGATCAAAGTTGATTACGTAATCACTCCCCTCCGGGTAAGCCTCGGCTCCACCACCCCCACCCCTTTGGTGATTACGTAATATGTGGACGGCCCCTTATGAATAGAAATAAAATATTTATAAAACTTTTAACATTTTTTTTTGCGTTAGGAGCACACCTAGTGTGATCGTCTAAAAAAGCGGTATTTTTTGTGTTTTTTAGTGGTAGTATTGCAAAAGTATTGCATCGAATGTTTTAAATTGTTGAGGATATATTCGTGCATAAATAATATTTTTCTAAATATTTTTTTTTATTTTCAGCAAATTATTAGCCATTTCCGAAGCCTCCAAACAAATGTTCCTCCATTGCTGCAAAGTAGTGCGGCCTTCACAGCACCTGAAATAAAGTAGCTCGTTCGACTAGAAGGCATTGCTTATACAATGACCCAGGAATGTAAAAAAAAACAAAATGGCAGAGTTTAGAAAAAAAAGTTTAAAATATTAATTGTTTTTTACAATCCTGGGTCATTCATTGTAAGTGCAATAACTTCTAGTCTAATGAGCTTCTTATATTTATTATTTCAGGCACTGTGAAGGCTGCAATCACTGCAGCGGTTGAGTTTTTCTTTTCATGGGATGTCAAGTAACTTGCTGAAAATTTAAAAAAAACTTAACTTCTAAACGCTTTAACCGATTTAGAAGTGTATGATATTGTTATAATCGTTATGTCATACCGAGTATCATAGGGTACCTAAACTGTCGAAATGTCAAAAAATACTTCGTGAATATTAAAACAAATATATCGTTTTTAGTGTAAAATGAAAGGTCTTATTGCGTACATTCCGAAAATATACATTTATCTATAAGGATAAATACATAAATCACTAATATTTCAAACAAAAATCGTAATAAAAATAATTATAAATACAATAGTTCACATTCTGTAACAGCAGTCGAGTTTTTTATTCTTTTTAATATATTTACTTCTTTAAATTTAATTTTATTGTGTTTTCTAACATTCTTCGTTTCCATAATATAGAAACGAAAAAATGTATTGCTTACCTTTATTATGACTTGTATACCATTATACTAATAAAATGAATATGAATATGAGTATTTAATGTTTTTAGCAGAATTGACAGAAATGCTATTGAGTTCCAAAAATCGCCTTCTTAATCCTAAAATAATTAAAGTTTTGTGACATCCAAAGATTTACGATCAACGTCGGTCAGCAATCGTGCGCGGCACCATCTAGTCGTGTCCGCCGATACGAGCCGTAATGTCGGGACCTTACGAGTACTGGCGAGACCTCTGCCAAAGCACGGTCCTCAACGAAGCCACTGCCGTGAGACCCGGACTCTAGCCTGCCGCTGCGGCCAACATCGCACGGCAGTGATAAGTAGGTATACTTGTACTTGCACTCAAGTGATAAATGCCCGTTCGGAGGTCGCGTCAGGGCTTGACCTATTTTGATTTAGGACAATTCGCTTGATACCTTTCTTTTTCTTCTTCTGTTGAAATAAGGCACGGCTAATTAAGGTTTAACATATGGAGTAAGGCGGGGAATAGTTGGGAAGCCAGCGAAAAAACAGTGCAAGAGTTTTGTAAGAGCTGTTACTTTCAGATCACACAGCATTTTGACCATAGAATGCCGGGGTAGAGTTAGCAGGCCAGATTCCGGGACACCTGGCGCTGACGTATTAGAAAAGGTGGAATTTAAATTAGTACCTCGAAACAAATGTTAAGACTGATTAACAATACAACGCGTGGCGTCAGCATTACTCCATAAATGTCACAATCTGAAAAAATCATAAGACAACGGGTATTTAGACAATAGGTCATTTTCATGACATTTTCTTACGAATTTTTATTTCTGTTACATTATTTATGATTTTGTTTATTTATATAGGTAAATATAATATTATAGATTTCCTAGGGTAATTAAAATAAATTGTCTACCATGAAACAGGCGGCAGCCTAGTTATGTTAAGACTTTTGTATATTGAATCTACTCATAATTTGAAATCAATAAATAATTTGTATAACGATACTCAACAAAATAGCAGGAGAGACTAAGAAAGAGAGAACATTGCTCTGCTCTCCCTCGCCCCAATTTCTAACTCACTCACATTTCCACTATCGACTTTAGGTTGTTTAATCGATTATTATCATAACCCCACCATTCGTAGAGGATAAGAACACCTGGTTCTTATCTTACAAATACATAATATGCCCCTTAATATACCGGTGGACTGGGTCAATGGTCAGGTTAAGTCCTGGATGGAGTGGTACGATATATTCTAATATAATCTAAACAAGTTGTGCGCGCGGCTCCGCTCGCGTATTGTTGAAATGTTATTGTGTTAAAAAAAAAATCTGCTGATATATAGTGCATAGCCTATAAAGATGTTACAGTGGTAATGCAGCGGATATACCTATATATTTACACTGCCCTAAGTGACGATGAACCGTAGATTTAATACAATGGGCACAAAGTCTTCTAAGCACGAGAGCGCAGCAGTCGTCAGTCGCATGACGCATAACAATAATAACATTCAATTATTAATGAAATCTATCGCAATTTTTACATAAGATATAAAATGCCATGTTTTAGTCTATCTGAGAATTAAGGTGCGTAATTATTACCTATTAAAACAGGTATACGAAATTAGAGTAAATATATCAAAAATAAAAAAAACTCGACTGCCGTTACAGAAAGTGAAATATTGCATTTATTATTATTTTAATACGGCCCTCAATGAAATATTTGTAGTTTACGTATTTACCTAATACAGATACATGTATATTTCAAACGTACTCGATCAGACCTTTCATTTGATACTGGACACGATATATTTATATTAAATAATTTACATTTGGTCATTTGGACATTTAGAAAACTACTTACATGATATTTGGACAACTAGGGTTGTCGACTACAGCGGGCGAGCCCGTCACCTGAGGGAGTTTTAACGATTAGTCGTTCTATCTCTTGCGCAGAAGACTTGGACAAAACAGTCCACCGTCTAGCTCCGCCACAAACCCGTAAGAGGCCAACGCCTTAACCGCGAGATAGCCAGGAGTGTTACCCGTCGGGCTTACACTCACGCCCTTACTTCCAATTGTTACCAGATTACTCCAGTCTCTCGATTGGCTACGAGTTTGAGGTCGCTTGCGCGTTTCTCTCCCTTACGAAGCGGTGAAACGGTGTATACCGAATCTATCGCGGACCACAGCGTCCTTTGCCTGGATGTTCACCCAGGATCAGATAGCCGATGGTCGTTTCAAGAGCAGTCGCCGTAAGGTCCGCAACCACCCCCGCTCTATAGGAAACAGTACTGCTTCCAGACTCCCCCGAATGTTAGTCAGAGTGCACAGTCGATTGGCTTACGCCGCACGGTGCGCAGACCGTCCAGGAGCGCCAGAGGGTTGATTCCCAGGGGAAACTAACCATAAGGTCAGAGTCCTACCCAGGCTGGCACTTCATGCGTGGAGGCCGTCGGATAGGTGTTGACCCGTGAGTGTAACCAACCCTGAACAGATCGGGTTTTCGTGGCCAACTCAGCAAGGACCCATTAACTCCCATGATATTTGGACAGTTAATGTATCCTATGACACTCTGGATGACATAAAGATTCTAACAATACCACACTCTCTAAATCGGTTCAAGCGCTTAGAAGTTGTCCTGGAATAAAGAAACGAAAAACATACATAGATAAACCCTGAATACATTACATTCTTTTTTGTTGGGCAGTCGTGTAAAAAAATACATCTTTATGTAAATAATATTAAAATAATAATAGCTATCATTCAATAATTCGTTTGTTGTTATATTATTACTTTAATTCGTGTTAGGACACCGTATAGGCGTGTTTAGAGGCTATCTAAAATGCGCTGCCTTACTGTTATACCTTACGGGACCATTATTTTTTTTCGTCAAAACGGGACGCTTTTGTAGAAAAAAAACGTATTGGTCTTTTACTACTTTTTATTCAAAAATAAAAAACATGATAACAGCATTACTAATAATAAGTAGATATCTACGCAGTTGTTTTATATTTGTCGGAGGAGCAAATAGTTTCAAAATATAGGCTCTAGTTTTTAAGTACGAAAGGAGCTGATTACATGATTTATTAAAGATAGTCTTGATAATCAAAATGGCTTTTAAAACTGCGACACTTAATTGTGTTTTTTCGCTTGTTCATATTTGATTCATTAAGTAGAGAAATAACTCATTCGACAGGTGCGTTACTTCCGAGCAGACATAAACCGTACTTAATAATTATTATACGAAAGTCAGTAGGTACAGTTGAGATTGCTATCACGGAAGTGTTTGAACAACTCCACCAAACGGTCTTCAGCAGCAACATTGTCAGAATTCCAGCTTGTGATTTTGTCATCTTTTGGGCTTAAATTATCTTTTGGTGTGTTTGCGAAAGCGGGACATTTCTGCTCTCGCTGGGGACAGCGGGACAGACACCCTGAAAGCGACGCGGTCCCGCTCAAAGCGGGACGTATGGTCACGTTAGTTATACCACCGACGCCGCCATATTGAATATAAGATATTATTAATATTTTTTTGGAACTTTGACTGTCATCTATACGTTGCGTTTCATAGTAAAATCCTAGCTGACAAATCTTAGTACTGCATTGAGCAATCTGATTCTTTATATCAGCAACCGGCGGCCCGCTTCGGCAACGGACCGCGGAAGGTCGAAACCTGGACCGCCAAATATTGTTAAATAACTTACCCATCTATGCAATTTAATGATCATTATCACCTAAAATACCCAGTCTTAAATAAAAACTTAGCAAATTGTTCCCTTTTCAAAATATGGCAATTTTAGGATGATATCCAGCGCCGCAGGCGAATTTTATTTTCGAATTTCGCGCGAAATTCCCCAAAAGTTTTTTATTCTGGCTTTCGATAAAAAATTACAACAGTATCCGGACCACACTTGAAATTACTTGCCGACCCCTGCTCTATATAATCAATGGTATTTGTAGAAATAATTATTTGGTCCCTTTTCTACCGCACGAACCCAGTGACCCGGTTCGCGAGTTGTGTCGCTGGGAGTGGGCTGTGACTGTGGGCGATGTCGACAGGCTGTAGAAGTGGAGTGTAGCCCCCATTATACGTGCGTTTTATTGTCCGCTCCTAAAACAATCGCTTTACGTCCGCGCCGTCAAACATCTGCTTGCGTCGACCCACAAGAATGATCCCGCATTGTTTTTGACGAGATCGCTTACGCTTACTTCCCCAAACGATGTCTGCGTCCTCACTATTTTAAATATACGACAATATTCTTCTTCGGAGAGTGTCGTTTCTAGCGAATAGATTATATATATAGATTTATTTATTTCATAAACAAATCAACATTACAGTCATGACAAAGCCATGTATGGAAAGAAACATTAAAATTAGTATTTACGCTAGCCCTGGAACAGGTTTATCCCAATTGGGCTGCGCTGATCAAAAACAGCTACGAAAAGTCTTTCCATTATTGTTTCGCCATTGGTAATCTATATATATATATATATATATATATATATATATATATATATATATATATATATATATATATATATATATATATATATATATATATATATATATATATATATATATATATATATATATATATATATATATATATATATATATATATATATATATATATATATAACAAAGTCGGGTCTGTTCGAACACTTATAACTCGAGAACGGCTGGACCGATTTTCATGGTTTTTGATTTGTTGTATTTGTCTCCGTCCCGAATAGCAGAATAACTATTAAACACATTGGAAAATTAATGAAAATACACATTGTTTCCGAAAAAATTAAATTAAATTAAATTTTCCGAAAAAATAAAATAAAAGAAAAAACATTTTCCAATACATTTTATTTTTTCGGAAAAAAAAATCCCATACATGTTTGTTTCATATATGTATATATAAAACAAAGTCCGGTTTGTTCGAACACTTATAACTCGAGAACGGATGGACCGATTTTCATGGTTTTTTATTTGTTGTATTTGTCTCCGTCCCGAATAGCAGAATGAAAACAAAATAAAATTGTAAAATTGACGAAAAAATTAAATATAAGAAAAAACATTTTCCCATTCAAAATGTAAATCCATGTTTTTCTCATGGTCAGTTGTACGTTGTCACGTGTCGGCAAATCATCCGCTTTAATTGTTCTTGCGCCAGATAAAAAAAAATATCATATATCACAAGGTTCAATGAAGAGAATTAAACCGAGTTCCTCGCATGTTGCACAATATGTAAATGGTTTAATTCAATCACGTCTTGCTGACACGCGATTGACATACTTAATTTTTGTACTTTTATATTTCTTTTTGTGTTAGTATCTTAATAAAGTAGTGAACTTAATATTTATTTTGTATTCATTGTATTACTTTCATGAAATCATATATTAAGTTCAGCTAATCTGTAACACGACATTCATTGGCTGTTAAGCGGTACGAAGTTCGCCGGGTCAGCTAGTCTTTTATATAATGTAGCAATAAAAATAGTTTTTTGATAGTGAATATTAAATAATTAAAATAATGAAATATAAATTCACACATAATGGGTAGGGAACTAAATAAGCCTTAAATATGCAAGTACAGCTATAATTCCCTAAAATTGCGCACAGAAATACTCACCAATGCCTACTATTTAAGCTGATCCATAGCAGATTTGATAGTGCTAGTATGCTAGCAAAGGTTTGTATCTTTGTTCCGGATAATTATAATCAAGCTCGGCCGTATTAATATTTAAAAAATACTGTAAAATTTCTTTGAAGTGTAATTCCTGACGTTTTAAAATGATGGTTGCTTTCACTAATTTTGTATTTCTAGCTAATTTTTTTTTATTTTCTTCAAACACAATTCGACTGACATTGCACCCTTTTTCTTCGATATTAATTAGTTTTCTATTTAGTTCGATAAAAGATCCGCCATTCTAAGGAATAAAAAAAACCCCGCTTCGGTTTGAATCAGTCAACGAAATATAATAGTGTTTTTGTCTTCTAATGATATATAATAAGTTATTGTATTATACTTATCGTATCATGATTTGCGTAATGAATAAAGGAATAAGTATATGTTCCAGTGTTTGCGCAAAACATAATCACTTTACTTATTTGGGTTTTTCAATTATAATTTGTCTCGTTTACAACTTTTAGCGAGAATATATTATACAGTTATGCATTTTATAGTGGAAAATAATTAATTTGTCATAACCTAAAATGGTAAGAGGAATATATATTTTTTAATGTTTTAGTGTATGGATCTATTAAACTAATATTTTTTTAATAAATCAATAAAAAAATACGTCAAATGATTAATTTAAGGAAAAGGTTTTTTTTTACTTATTCGGTTCTGCTTTAGGATAACAGATATTTCGTCTAATATTAGACAGTGTCCTTGTTAGATTGGCCTCCTTTTTTCGCAAATCTTTGAATGTCATATGGAAAATAGAAAGCAACTAATGAAATATCAAGTTCAATTTCATTAAATGTCAAAGTCGTAGGCTTTCTTCTGAAGGAATGGTAGGAAAAGATATTCTTCAGTATATAATACTAGGAAACGGGAAAGCCAAGACGTCCGAGCCAAGCGAAAACAATGCTTATGCTCCAGTACAATACTGTATTTATTCGTGTGCGGTAAAGTAAATCACTAATCAAAGATTGGTTACGGATCTCCATTGTTTGCCCGTCAATATACGGATGATGCCCCGTTAAAGGCAGACAGGCACATCTCGCTAATCACCTTTCTTTACATCTTCGCCACATATAATATAATCTCGCCCGTGTCGTTCTCATTCATGAACGGCCTTTTGTTTCCACCTACATAAAGTTCATGCTCACTAATGAGATTATTAACAAAGAAATTATGCTAAGAGCACCTTTAATTATATACTTTATAATTATTGTCTATAATGCAGAAGGGCGCGTTAATGAAGAAGAGATTTAAGTTCAATAAGTGTGATGGACATACACAATAATATAAATAGCGATAATATAGATGGCAATAATATAAATGGCTTGCTCAGAGTTATTAACAAAATGCCATATTCCTTTCGGTCGGACGGCCTGTATATATACTTTAAATTACTAGACGAACGCCAACTATATAAACGCACCGAGGAATACGGATAAAGACAAACCAGAGCACAACACAACACTAGATACAAAGATAAACAAATACAACCAAAAATGAGAACTGCACACGTGCAAGGACACTAGGTGTATCTCGGATATAACCAAACTATATATATTTCACCACTACCACTACAAGAGACGGGTGTAACTTTGGCTCTAACTCTGCGATGTGTAAGTGTAAGTGCGAAAATCTTGTTTCTGATATAAAATAAAATACAAACGTAGCTGCCATGGAATTCCCCGTCGGAGTCGCCCCGCCCCATAATGATACTATTATCATGAGCTTTTTCGCAGACCAATGTGAGTAAGATTAGTTGGACCTAACTCATGCCTATATCTAAGGATGACCGAATCTCATGGTTCTGAATGCCTGTCTGTTTCGATCATACGGCGCACATCGAGATTGCTTTTGATGTAGAAAGCGGTGGCCGAGCGACCTTCATGAAATTCATCACTTAAATTGATACGACCGTGTTTAAATTCTGCAAACCGGCTATAAATTATCGCCTTGCTTGGTGCTTCATAGCCTAAAGAAGTTTGAATCAAGCTAGAGGTAACTCATGGGTCGGAAATGAACAAGCCGACGAACTTGCTAAGATGGGAGCAAAGTCAACGTTATATGGCCCTGAACCTTGCTGTGGCGTACCAAAAAGCCTTGCAAACCTAATGCTCAAACAAATATGTTTAGAACAATCCGTCAACCACTGGACAACACACCAGGGTTGAATCAATCCAAAGCGCTAATTAAGGCTTACAACCCTAAGACGGCCCGTGAGGCCTTATCGCTAAACAGGAACAATCTACGCATACTGATGAGGGCGCTCACGGGGCATTGTAGCCTTAACAAACACATGTACAACCTCTGGCTCCGAGACATAAAAATGTACAGGTTCTGCCAAGGGGCAGAGGAAACTCCCCTGCACCTCATATGCGAGTGTGGCCCGCTGATGAGTAAAAGATACACCCATTTGACACGAGGCTCGGCGCAGAACTATAGATGGCGAACATATTAGATTAGCAATGTTCGCAGTGTTACAAGGCTCATAAAGACCTTAAAAAGCCCCACACAAAAAATAATAATTTTTAAAAAACACACGGGTCAAATTTTGAATACTAAAGTAGTCAAGTAAATGGTACAGTTTGTTGTTTAGGCAGTACTTTGTTATATATTGCCTAAATTTATTTTGAATTAGTTTGAAATTTTATTTGTAAACATTAAAAGAAACAATACATAGTAGATTATAGAAACCTTCTAAAATATCTCTTATTGCCCTAGTAAAAGCGACCGTTGTGTATGTAGCTCTTGCAGAAGCATATTTTATCTCACCCAATGTAACCTTGTAATATTTGCACTTTTAACAACAAAATAGACATAATTAATTGACTGTGCTGCAATTGTGTTAAAAAAAATACGTGTGGCACTCGGGGACTGCCGCGGTAAAGCTATTGCATAGCATTTTTAACAACTTATGCAATTATAATTATTTATTTATTTTATTTTTTCTGATATCAGATAACTGCGCTCTATCGGAAAACGTTGAAATTATTCCGAATCATTTGCGGCTGCGGTAGCAAATGATTCGGAATAATTTAAACGTCTTCCGATAGAGCGCCGCGCACGAATTTTTTATTCGATAAAGCAAAAAAAAAACGGATTATTAAAAAAAATCGTAGATAAAAAGATAGATAATTAAATTATCTTTAAAATGGTGCAGGTTTCATAATATTAAGCCAGATAGTATTTGCGTAGTAGTCGTTTTCGGGTTCGGTTAGACCTAATTTCACAAATTAATTACACTATGTAATATAAACAAAATCTAAAATATTCAAAGCTAAGAATATTAGGAAAATGTTCTTGTTTAACATATATTTTTTTTGAATCGTAAGCAGTACTCGTTTAGACGTAATTATCAGTTTAAAATCATTAATTTTCGTTAAGAAATTTCTTCATTCGGTCGCCGCGCTGGCCTAGGCCCGCGATAAAAGCTATGCAATAGCTTAAAAATACGTGTGGCACTCGGGGACTGCCGCGGTAAAGCTATTGCATAGCATTTTTAACAACTTATGCAATTATGCAGATAACTGCGCTCTATCGGAAAACGTTGAAATTATTCCGAATCATTTGCGGCTGCGGTAGCAAATGATTCGGAATAATTTAAACGTCTTCCGATAGAGTTATCGGAAGTAGAGATCATAGTTTCGATATTATACATATTTAAATTTTATGATATGCCTCTGTTATTATAATAATAAGTGAGATGAAAGCATAGGCGGGTTCTTTTATAATGAAAATATATTATGGGAGGAAACGGACATATCAACTTTCACAACGGTGACTGAAATTTGAAGGCGCTTCGAAGAGCGGCCGCATGTGACCTACGTCAGTTAACTGGGCATGACAAGAGACAACGTCTGTCTGTCTTCCCTTGACCTATCCGGTTCCTTGTGTCCGATGCTGTCGGGCCAGCCATTGTTACGGCATGACAGCTAATGTAGGTACGTACCTACGTAAAATTTATTTACTCAAACCAAAAAACGTATGCATGATCAATGAAGTTGATTTTTGATTAATAGAATTATTAACGCTGTTATATATGCTTTATTGATATTTTAATGGGAGCTAGATAATGCATCTGCAGTAGAACTTTAGTGGACAATAATCATTTTTAACTATCAATGCTTTTTTACTGCCTCTTCAGAGTTGATTTTTTCCCTTGCTAAAAAATATTCAAATTCAGAAAAAGGCCGTTAAAAAGTGATAAGATTTGGCGAGTACGGTAGGTTACGAGGAGTGTCCAGTCGCAACTTCTGTGCAGTATATGATCGTGTCTTGTCTTCCAGAACTATGTAGTAGGGAAGAGCGATTGACCAAGCTCGGTTGTTTAATCGCGAGCTTCTCCATCATTTTTTTGCATTTCTTGACAGTACACATTTGCATTTAGTACCAGACTGCAAAGAGCTGTATTGAAAAGTACCTCTAATTCGAAAGTAACGTCCGTAGCGGCGTTGACTGGTTCCCGTCGGATCACCGAATTTAAGAAGCGTCGTGTGGTCAGTTTTTTAATGCGTGGCCGCCTGAGTACTGCCACTCGACGTTATAAAAGCTGGCCGCCTATTAGATAATTGTCATCATGAATGCACACACGAAAAGTATTTTTTCTAGTTTCACTTTTTACTTATGACAATGTTAATCCGAGCGGTCGGACCGTTTACGTAGGTACTTTTATTTATATAACTTATTATATGCTTGTGTTGGAGAAATTACCACTGTTGGTTCAAAGTTGCACAAATGCCAGCAGCTTGGCTGCATGAATATCTAAGTAGATATCAGCAGTGCGGCGGCAACATAGGCCGATAAGGTCTTCTTTCTAGTAGTTTCTATATAGCGTTGGGCAATTCGCACAGCATCAAGTGGAGATGACATTTTGTCTGAACTTCAATTTCGTAAGCGTATTCCACTCCCCCTTTTGAAGATTCCTTACAGGTCGGAATCTTGTTCTTCTCCTGCGAACAATGACGTTGTTTAACAGAATTAAAATTATTTGCATAATAATTTCTGCAATGCTTAGATATTGTTGTTGAGACTTATTGCAACGCCCACATAAGTTTGTATTTGTACTTGTACCGTTTGTTAGGTTGAAGAGTGTAAGTTCGACTTCGAAGTCGAAAAAAGAGAACTTCTTGATCTGCTGATTTGAATCCTGCTAGCGAGGACCAAAAAGTGTCTGAGGGCGGAAGGTAAAATACTGATTTGGCCGCATGTATTGAACTAATAACGAAAATCGAACATCGAAAACAGGATAGAGTGATTATACTACAACTTGAAGCTCAACCGGTCCGATGCAAAATTATTCAACGGTATATAGGCGATGACCTTGAAACATTATATACTTATGTAATGGAAGCTGTTATATTACGAAAGAATACATAAAGCAATATCGATATTGCTGATTTCAACGTCATTTTTGGAAATAAAATAGTGCTAGTGCTAGTGACAATGAGACAATGAGTAGTAGTGCTAATGATAATGAATGAATAAATGACATTTTTTTATTGCAACAATAAAATATTATCGACAATAGCTGCAACACCTTACAACCAATCCTAAATTAAGTGAGTACAATTATAATTTACAGCAGTAGCAAGAAAGAAGTAAGCATAGTTTTATTGCGGATTTACATATATATTAAAATCTAAATAAATGAATAAACAAATACAATTAAATAACAATATTTGACAGACATCATTGTAGCGAGTGAGTCAGTACGAGCAAATTAACAACTTTTGAAAAAAAAATGGGAAAACCAAAAAAAAAAAACAAAAGATGCTTTTTTCCTGGTACTGCTTTACAAGGACGTCACTAACAGAAAACTTCTCCTGTAGATATGAGGGAGAACTAAGCGCATGAACGGCGTTATATGTATAGGAGAGACAACGTGTGTAAGTGTCTTCGCTCCCTGATCCTAATCTACTGAAGCTCGTTTTTATACTCAGTGACATGGTCGAGCCTAAGGAGGTTAAACATAAAACACATGAATACCTATACATTATGCAGTATCTCAAATTAGTCCCATACTTCTTCATTGGCATCTACATTCGCCGCTGTAGGGGTAAAATTCAGTAAGTGCAATTATATTCAAAAATGACTTTTTTCCTATCTACATCAGCTACCCCAAATGTATGCGTGAAAATTATCAGTAAGTGACTAAAGTACATTATAAAGGTGATATTCAGTAATAAAAATCGTTTTGTAGATTCTATGTAACTTGAGACTCAATCAACACTAAAACTCAATTATCTCAGAACTTACAATTTCTTGGTTAACCCGCTCGGCACTTAACATCCCTTGCGGGATATGTATGGCGGCCGGCTGAAATCCAAACTATCCCATACGGGATATCGCGCTCGCCGCTCAAGAAAATGTCGTTTAAATTTCGAAATGCGATTGTATATTCTATCGAATGATGCCATAATATAGCCAAATATGCAACACTATGAAATTGCTCGATTGCCGCATGCGATGTTAGAAATATGAATTACTACATCCCTTACAAAATCGGTGACCTCATTTCTGACGACAGTCGCGAACTGCCCACCGCTGGCGGCGTATAATTCCGCGACGTGTTGTGTTGTGAATTGTTTTGTGTATATAAGTGAAGTGTATACCGGATAAAAGTAAGTAATTTCCATTTTTAAGTAGTTTAGGCCTTAGGATTAAACAATTTACACAGCCCATTTGCTGTTTTTCACGAATTTTCGAAGAAAACACTTTGGCGAAACCAAACGGCTCTCGAAAAATGGCCGTCTTTATTTTGTAATGTTTGTGAAATATCCCGTTATATCGCGAAACATGACGTAATGTCGCTTTAATTTACTAATAAAATAGGTATTGCTTCATTTACATCCTAAGTTATCACATAATTATGCGTATTTTGAACATTATATGTTGTTTTCTAATATGGCTGGCGAAAATGAAACTTGTTTTGATAATTACTATGAGAGAAAAAAGTGCAATTTTCCATAGTTTTTCGATGAAATGTGACTCTTTGGAGTATAGTAATTAGTTATTAGACATATAATAAGTCTATGATAAGACAATATAATTGAAAAAATCTAACGAATTTTATATTATGGGCATTCAAAGTTTATTATTAGGTTCGGAAGTCGGAAACTCTCAAAACTTTAGATTTTTCTATAATATCAGACAAAGCTCAAAGTTCTGGTGTGATTTCTAAGAAGAAGTGATGTAGTAATAAAGTTATTTTGAAAGAATTTCATATAAAAAAATACCATAAGTAGTCACAAATTAAAAATTAAAAAAATTTTTTTTTACGAGAATACATACAATTTTTCTTGGCTGAATAAATAAATATTTTTTCCGTATTTTTGTATGCAAATAAGTAAAAAAAAAATATCGTTTTGGTAAAGCATTTAATAAAGAACATAACTGTATTTACAATTTTTGATATTTACAAAAACTGTATTTACAAAAAAATCGAAATGATTTTATAGGCGAGTTTTTTCAGTTTGCCAATTTTGTAATATTTATTCATTATTATCTTAATTGTTTTACGAGATAAGGTTATAATGTTTTATATGTCAAATTTCAATGCGATCATTTTTCTATTTATATTTTTTTAATCCGATTAGTGGTTTATAAGTTATGATCGTTTTTCTCAAGGCCGTTGACTCGCGTCGATTTTTTGCGCGAATATGTCGCGCGCAAAAGTGATGTTTTTGGGCGCGGTGAGTTTTTACCTCGTAACGTGAGGGGTTAATGAGTTTAACCTCTATACAACGCATAATCCAGGATCGACTACAATAAAGTCTGCACCACGGAAGGAATCTCTACAACCGGCGGAGGCTGTGTAAACTACAGAGAATTCATTTGCTACGAGTCTCATTAATCTACGCCTGCCAAGAAAAATAATCGTCAACGGGCACTCTTAATTTTTACCCACTTTAGAGTACTCAATGATATTAACTGACGCCAATACCATTTGACCACTAATAACGATCGTTTGAGATAATATATCTAGGGCATTTTGCCCAAAGAGATACTATATCCAGGGATATACTATCAGAGATACTCATGCCAACGATTGAGGCTATGGCACTGGAAGATTGCCGGTGTGGCGTCTATGTAGATTTGAGGATCACCCGATTAAAGATATTATGAACTAAATTTTCTAATAATTGGGTTCATGAATATGAAGAATAATACCGGAGAAAGAACCTGGCCCTGTGGGACGTTAGCCGTGAGTTCAATCATATCTGCATAAGATGAGTTCACACAGTGCTTTCAACCACGCTAGTAGAGTCGAATAGGATGGCACTATTAAAGACAGTGAGGGAAAGAGAGAGTGTGAGTGAGAGAAAGAGGTTATAACCGTTCCAGCAAAAAGTCAAATCAACCGAGTTAAACGCGCTACTGAAATCAAGTAGTGAGAGAATGGTAAGTTTGATTTCATCCATAGCACGTCTAACGTCATGCTTGATCTTGACTAGAGCGGTGGCAGTATTATTACCTGGTCAAAAATCGGACTGCAAAGGATCAAGCAGGTTGTTAGAGCATACAAAATGGTTAGGTTAAATATACAAGACGACTTGCAACCCTTTAGAAAATAACGGCAAATGCGGAGGTGATGATGATGATTATCGCAAACGGAATCTTTTAATTTAGCATACATACATATTTAATTAGCGAATAAAAATTGACATAAATGTAAATTAAATTGTTCGCATGGCCGAGTACTTCGCTCGTGTCGGTTGTGTTTTGTTGTACTTATTACAAGAGTTTAACGTATCTATTAGGTCCATTGTATGTAGCCGATGGCTTTGTGAGGAAAACTTGAGAGTGGGTGTCGCATCGAGGATGACAGTAACGTGGTGTTACTTGATCATACATTTATATTGATTATTATATTTTTGCTTATTCGGATTAACTTTCGTTAAGGGGGGATACCAACCTAATCATAATAATCATCGCATAATTATACCGAAATTTTCCATTTTTATAAAAAACTAGCAAATTTCAAAAGGTTTCCAATTTGTTCAGAGCGTTGTTGAACGTATCATCATTGATTTTATTACACTATAAAATCAATGCTATCATCAATTTATAAATTATTACGAAGCTATGCTACTAAGTAAACCACATTTCACACAACTCGACTCTGTAAAAATAACAGTCAAACTAAAATAAAAATATATTCCACTTGTCAGAAGCAGGTATGTACCTACGTATAATTTACGTTATAGAAGTAGGGATATAATAATTAATTAGGACGTATACTTCAAGTATATATTTTTATGTAATTATTACTTATTTATTTATTTATTTCATAAGCAAATCAACATAACATTTTATACCAATCCGTTGATATGCATTATACACATAAATATAAAAAATAAAAAAATTCTTACAAGTAATACACAACATGTTTAAATAAGCATTAAATACAAATACAGGCATTAAGAATAGAAAAACTTACAAACTTACAGTACATAAAGAGTGAAAACAATTTATATTATTCTGACATAAACAAGTAGCGCAATGCCCACACCTTGAAGAGATGCGGGCTCGCTGTAAAAATATCAAAGTCTGACGCTGACGAACATAGCGCATTGATGTGACGCAAAGCTCGGGTAATCAGACACCATCGACTTACGGGGGCATGGTCAGGCAATTTGAGTTTTGGAATTGTCTGACTATTCCCCTACTCCCAGCATCTGTCCGATGCTGGGTTTGGCGAACGGTTTAGGGAGTAGCGCAGGTCGCACAGATCCCCTAAACAAGGCCAGGGGACTATCCTTCTCGAGGTTGCCGCCTGTTATTGACCAAGTGCCCTAGGTAAATGGTATAACAAAAACCCCTGGCCGGCACTCAAGATCCTAACCCTCAGTCACATCCCAGTCTCCTCAGTCAATCCCACAGTGCCGAACCAGGCGGCACCAATCTACACCAGGCCCACACAGCCTCTGGGGCACTAAACCCCCCCCACAAAAGTGTACCACACCTACCAAGGGCGGGTAGTGTGTGCGTTATCCCATCAGCTCAACTAAACAAAAATGGAAGCACAAGTTAAAGATAATTTACCCCAGGAGGGTACCACAATCCCTTCCAAGGATAGTGGAGAATCCCTCACCGAGCCCAGCTCGGTCTGCCCCTCATATTCTGGGGGGGGCAACTCGTGCCACAAAACAGGTTCAAGCCTGGACCTGTCAAGCCTCAAAGAGGCAATACCACTACCAACACCAGACACTGCCGTTGTGTCACAGTGGACCTTAATCGCTCACAAGCGCCCTTGCAAAAGGGGGACCACTAACACAACGGCAAATACCAAAAGCAAAGGGCAGGAAGGCAAACCGGAACGCAGTCGCCTTAATAGGCGCGCGAGAAGGAAAGACTTCCAGCCCAAAGTAACCACACCACACACCGATACAGGCACCGCAGCAGCGAGAACGCAGCGCGAACCTGTACCGGCCACAGTGGCAGGACCACAACCAACACCACCACCACCACCCAGCCAGTCGAAGAGACGGCAAAACCCGAGAGGTTTTCGCGGTAGGCGGAACGCTGCGAGGGCTCCCGCTGCTCCTGAAAAGGAACAACCGGGGACTGGGGCTGGGCCAGACGAGAAAGTTTCTTCGAAGCGGGCTCGTCTGGACGAGACCCAGTCTCCTAGAGGGGAGTCCAAACGCGCGAAAACCGAAGCGAAACCCAAACGGGCGATGAGTTACGCAGATGCGGCTCAGTCGCACATGAAGGTGGCGGTCATCACTGTCCCGCCGAGAGACCTGTCACAAGCTCAAGCAGAGCAGCTTAGGAAGACTATCGACGATAGCATCCTACAAGCTGTACTGTCTCCACCCTCCCCGAGCGCGCACGCCCCATCTTTCCGCGGACGCCCCTTCCTGATGGACGGGGTATTAGCGATGTGGTGTGAGGACGAAAACGCGCTCAGCTGGCTGGAAAACGCAGTCATGACAATGGCATCACCCATACCCAACACCACCCTGGCTGTCATCAGGCAGTCAGAGATGAAGAAGAGGCTCAAGGCAGGGCTTCTTATCCATACCCGTATTACGGACGCAACCACACTACACAGAGTCCTCTGTGCCCAAAACCCGTGGTACAAAGTTGACTCGTGGCAGTGTTACGACATGTCTGTGGATGAAAAGTCTCAGGAGGGTGATTCAGGAGAAAAGGTGGTGCACCTAATTCTTGGAATCCCTGAAGACCAGAGGCAAATAATCCTGGACAGAGACCGCCGAGTAGCCCATATGTCGGGAAGTGGATACATCCGCTTCTTCCCCACAGAAGAGACCACAATGGCCGAGACAGCAACCGCAGCGGCGAATCCGGAACCCTCCACCTCTGCCCCCCAACGGAGGGGCAGTGACGGAGGAATGGAGACGAATTCGCCACTGCGGATTGAGGGATACACCAGTGACGAAGATGACTTCCTGTGCAGCCCATAGCTCCCTCTCTCTTAACGTCATCCAAACCAACCTCCAGCACAAACAAATAGCGGCGGCCACCCTACGCAGAGTGCTGGAGACGAACAACCAGACCGTCGCCATGATCCAGGAACCCTGGATCAGAAACAACAAGATCTGCGGTCTAAACAGCATCGGAGGTAAGTTAATGTTAGACACCTCTGTTGAAAACCCAAGAACATGCATATACATGCCAAAATCTTTAGCAACCACTTTGCTTAACCAATTCTGTTCAAGAGACCTAACTGCAGTGAAACTCACCACAGAAGAACAAACTGTCCTAGTCCTAGCTTCAGTGTACATGCCGAGCGAGAGCGAAACTCCTTCAGGAGAACTAGCCAGACTGGTGCAGCATTGTGAAGCACACGACTGGGATCTGATCATATCTGCGGACTCCAATGCCCATCACTCTCTGTGGGGAAGCAAAGACACCAACAGAAGGGGTGAGTCCTTAGCAGAATATCTATTTCAAACAAACCTAAACATTATAAACAGAGGTAGGGAACCTACATTTGTAAACTCTAGGTACCAAACTATCATAGACATTACCTTGGCAACGGACGCGGCGGCCAGTTTGATTGAGGGATGGCACGTATCAAACGAGCCATCGTTTGCAGACCACCGCCGCGTCTGTTTTCAAATACGGTACAAGCTAACAGACCCTGTCCCATATCGTAACCCCCGTAAAACAGATATTACAGGGTACACAAACTTGCTAAACAAAGCGCTAGGAGACAAACAACTAACTAACGCAGCACTTAGCACAGAAAACATAGAAACAAACGTACAGATCCTAACTACAACCCTTATAAGTAGTTTTGAACTGGCATGTCCTGTTGTAAAACCTAAAGACCCAGGAAAAAGCTCATGGTGGGGGCCAGAGCTGGAAAGGCTACGTCGAGGACTCAGGACACTCATTAACCGAGCAAAAAATACCAGAACCAGTGAGGACTGGGATAAATACAAAATGGCACAAAAACACTACAAGAAGCGGATCAGATTCCGGAGAACAGAATCCTGGCACAACTTCTGTAGTAGCATAAACTCAACAAACCAAGCCGGTAGAATAAAGAAAATCCTAGCTAAAGGTGAGCCCAACCTCCTAGGCTCCCTAAAAAAGGAAGACGGCACTTACACAAACACAGATGTAGAAACCAGCTCAGTACTCCTGGAAACACACTTTCCTGGATGTCAAATCACAGAAGATCCTGAGTGGCCGGACGAAAACTACAGCACACCAACAACCCAAGAATGGGAAGTCGCAAACAAGATAGTAACTGCGGACAAGATAAAATGGGCCCTGAAAAGCTTCAAACCATTCAAATCCGCAGGGCTGGATGGCATTTTCCCAGCACTACTACAATGGCAACCAACCCATGCAACAAAATACTTACTACCAATCTATAGGGCCTGCATAGCCTTCAAATACATTCCAAAGGCATGGAGAGAGGCGAAAGTAGTCTTCTTACCGAAACCGGGAAAGGAGGACTACTCACACGCCAAATCCTTCAGACCTATCAGCCTAACGTCTTTCTTACTAAAGACGTTAGAAAGACTGATGGACCGTCACCTAAGGGATGGGGCACTAAGAAATAAACAACTACACCCACAACAACACGCCTACACAAAAGGCAAATCAACAGAGTCGGCACTACACATGGTGGTGCACAAAATAGAATCGGCTCTAACAAATAAGCTGTCAACACTCGCCGCCTTTATAGACATAGAAGGCGCTTTTGACAAAACCATGCACAACAGCATAAACCACGCCCTACAAGAACTTAAGGTGGAACCAGTCACCATAAAATGGATCACGGAGCTGGTTAGCAAAAGGGCGGTCCAGATAGTGATGAATACTACCACAAGAGCGAAGGTAGTTAAAGGATGCCCCCAAGGGGGGGTCCTATCACCACTTCTATGGAACATAGTAGTGGACAGCCTCATAAAAACACTAAATGAAAGGGGTTACACTACTATTGGTTATGCCGACGATAGTAGAAAAATGGTGTGACGAACATAATTTGTCAGTAAATCCGAAAAAGACAGAACTCATCCTCTTCACCAAGAAGAGGAAGTTGCCAGAACTACAAGCACCAAAATTATTCAACACCAAACTCTCCCTATCTACAGAGGTGAAATATCTGGGAGTCATCCTTGACAGCAAATTAAACTGGGCGAGTCATATCGAAGCCAAAACAAAGAGGGCCTGCCTAACTTTTTGGCAGTGTCGGAGACTAGTGGGGAAAAAATGGGGTCTCAACCCAAAAATCACACTCTGGCTGTACACATCAGTCATCAGGCCCTCTCTGACTTATGGATCAGTTGTATGGTGGCCCAGAACACAACTGACCACAGTGAAAGCGAAACTCCAGAGCCTGCAACGCTTAGCGTGTGTAGCAGCCACTGGATGTATGAGAACCACACCATCGGCCGCACTAGAGTACCTCCTAAACATGAGACCTCTGGATCTTGTCATCCAAGAGGAGGCTAAGGCAGCCGCTCTAAGACTAAGAGCAAATGGACTGTGGAAACAAAACACAGAAACACCACACTCAAAAATTCTGAAACGGGTTCTAGAAGAAATACCTCTTCTGGACGCACCCATGGACAGGATAATATGCCATCATGTCTTTGATCGAAGATACAATATCCAACTCATTGAAGAACCAGCAGATCACTCTGGTACAAATGAAGTAAGGATATACACAGATGGCTCCAAAACCACTCAAGGTACCGGAGCCGGCGTCTTCTCAAATGATCTAAACATCAAAATATCAACTACCCTAGGCAACCTAAATACGATCTTCCAAGCAGAATGCATTGGCATCACCAGAGCAGCACAAGCAGTTGCAGCCAAAGATGTCGGAGACCTAAGCTTGAAATTTGTCTCCGACAGTGCCTCCGTGCTACAAGCGCTAGCAAAAAATACTATAACCTCTGTCCTTGTACTGGAATGCCACAATGCGCTCCAATCCATTGCAGGGTCAAATAGAGTGACCCTGCAATGGATTAAAGGGCACAGCGACTCACTGGGAAACGACGCGGCAGACGAACTGGCCAAAAGGGGATCAAAGGAAATATTATATGGACCGGAACCCTTGATGCCCATTCCCCAGGCCCAAATAAAAACATGGCTACGCAGGAACACCGAAGAAACCCACCTTACAGAATGGAAAAAGAACGCAGGATGCAGGCAAACAAAGAACGCGGTTCCGGAAGCATCCAAAAAACTTGCCCGCAACCTCACCAGATTAAAAAGGGACAAAATCCGTAAAGTCATAGGTACTATGACAGGCCACTGTCCCCTAAACAAACACCTGTTTACCATAGGTGTGACAGACAGCCCTCTATGCAGAGGATGCATGGAGGAAGAAGAAACGCCACAGCATGTGCTCATGGAATGCAGGAGCGTGGCAGAGCAACGGGCAAGAATACTACAATCTCCAGCATCTGTCCCGGAGGCCTGTAGCAACCCAAACAGGCTGCTAACCTTCTGGGACAGCCTGGGTTGGCTGGAGTAACATAAATAGAAACATGAGCCACGCACAACGGCCCAATCAAGAGGTCAAGTGCGGGAAAAAGCCCAGACAAACTAACTAACTAACTAACCATCGACTTAGGTTGGTGCGCGAGGACGGCTACGAAAATAGATTATGAGTGCGAGTACGATTATAATTGTCCGGAACAAAGAGACAAACCTTCGCTAGCATGCTAGGATTATCAACTCTTCCCCGGATCAGCCTGAAAACGTAGGCCATGGCGAGTATTTATCTACGCAACTTAAGAGAGTTATAGCCCACCATGCCTACTAGAAAACTTGTAGGGTATAAGTACGGATAATATCCGTACCGCTTTAAATATATAAAGCGTAAGAATCATTTTTGAATATGTATATTATGTTGTTATCTACATATGTATATTATTTTTGTATATTTATGTATGTAGATTGTAAGTATTTCATATATTTGTTTTAATTTAATGTTATGTACATAGGTACTCGTATTTAGTTGGTCTAACTAGTATTTTATGACAACAGTCGTATTTTAATAGAAAACGGTTTTAGTTTTACATCCAAAAATTGCATGAAATCATTATCTCTATAAGATAAATTGTAAACTGTTTTTTCTTTCAAATAAAAAAAACCATTAGAACTTAGATTAAAAAAATATTTTTCAATTATATCTCTATAGCGATTGTTATGATCCTCACAGAAAAAACTTTTTTCAGCAATTCTATCAAATTTCGTCCAAGAATTTCTTGTAGAAGTGTGGTATAAATATTAGTTTAAGTCGTACTATCCATAAATAAATTGTAGAAGATTAATTTATTAGCATGCTTATATCACCCTCACCAGAGGTGTATTTACCTGTCACTGAGCCCGTCGTTATAGTCTGTCTGCATAATCATCGCCAAACTGTCGAGTGTTACAAACTTTAAGCAGAAAATTTATTTTTAACATATTTAGAACGTCAAACAACCGCGATAATCCTAGATTTTATATGACTTTAAGTTGTATAAAACCGGACGATTACGCATACCCCGAATACGAATGACAAAAGTACAGAAAAGCTACTTGTACCTTAGCATTAAATTCTATAATCTACTCTCTACAAAATTTAAACCGCTGGAGGACATAAAAATCAAAAAAACATAAAGGATCCCTTTCTATATATAATCTGGACGTATTTGAGGGCCATGACTTTTCAAATATTGTGCCCATTTAAATTACTTAAAAAGTAGAGTCTGATTATTTTATATGGTCTTATATCTGTACTTTTAGTTTAAAATGCATAACGTAGATTTAATTTGATTATTTAACATTTTACTGACAATTTGAATATTACGATGAATAATTTTACTACGTATCTTTTCGAATTACTAACTACTTCAAATATTAGGCTTCTATTTTGATTATTTATATTTATAGTTTGACAATCTAGTAGTTAATTTTTGACTACCTATGTATGTTCAGTAAAGAGTAGTAACGAGACTTACTACCTAACCCAATTATTTTGACACGTCCAAGAGCGGTCTTTAGCCGTCAATTGGACACGACGAAAATGTAAATTATTTTGATAAATCTACCTTCCATGGAGCAGTTGTTCTTTACTGCATATAATTATTCCCCTTGGTATACCGGTAGGCAGGGTCAAGGAAACTCCTGGCAGGGATATTGCATGTTTGCAAAAGCACCCCCATGTGACGGTACGCTACCATCTCCGTAGGACTCTCGTTGAGCCTTTGAAATAATAAGAGATATATCAAGTCACTCGAGTCCGCCCGACTAAGCTCACGCGGAAAGGCAAGGCGGTTGGGTTATCTTCACAATGCACACACGAACTTGTCAAATTCAATCATAACATTAGCCAGAGATGCCCAGAGGACTCCGCGGCCATCTTATTAGGCCGCGGTCACGGCGCGTTAACTCCCACACTTTTGACAGGATAATAATACTGGGAAGGATTCTGCCGATGTGAAACAATAATACTAACATAGAAGGAGAACCAAATCGTTTCTTTTTATTTACTTGGAATTGCAATAAAATATATCAACTATTTTGCAATTAGGGTTATAGCCAGGAAACCGTACCGCTTTCCTCTGATCAGTTCTTCAAGAACTTCGTAATATTAGACGCAAGACAACTGTACATTCCGTAGATCTTAATATGCTATAGAAAGGAAATCCAACGGGACAACGACGAGCCAACCAGTATCGCTAACACGAACGGCACAAGACAGGGAAATAGATATATACAACCAAAAATGAGAACGACATTTGGACAAAAACATTACATTTACATCGCGATAAAACTCCCCGACCCCTTTAATACTTTCCTAGGCCAGGCTACAAGCATTCAAAATGTGGCCAGGCACGTATCCAGACTTCAGTTTCGGGGGGGGAGGGGGGGGCATTCATTAAAACAATACGCGCGGCAACCACCAAACTTAAATTTGCCCGTACAATGAAACGAAAATACGCCGGATTTCGAGAGGTTAAATTCCAACTACCCCCCCCCCCCCCCCCTGGATACGTGCCTGATACTAGGTACATAAGTCGCGGATGTTAATGATTCTCACTTTTATCTCTAATTTATTTTTGAATTTTTGTTGTCTACACCGCTGTGGTCGTGTAGGGGCAGCGGAAAAGCGCAATTGTTAGCGCAACTCGATTGTTTAATCACTAGCTTCCCCCACCATTGTTTTCAGTTCATGACAGTACACATTTTCGTTGACTGTTGGGCCGTATAGGATATCACCGCAGCAATTTTCAACTTGTCGACAGAAATTCAAATCAATGACTGTTTCTCAAAAACAACTGATATATTTGAATTAAATATCATATGAAATCACTATTCTGACTCAAATTGAGGTTATCCAATAATTACTTAGGCAACGATGTAATCCGAAGACTGCTATATTTTATTTTATACGACCAATTTACGCATCTGTTGTAGTATTATCATACAACGCCTTTCTGATCTGTGGCAGAAGGGTGGGTGTCCCCGGTCTCGTCGAGTGTCAAGGTGGATATAAATATGTATGACAATGGCTTCGAGTCGTATGGTTTATCGACCACATCTCATAACGCACACAAAATCGTGGGCATCGGCCGGAATGGCTGGGTGTGCCATAATGACCACATTGTAATCATCGGCGAGTAAGAAACAATCATGCATACGTACTCGTAATGTACCTACATATATGCAAGTAATGTCCTTAAGGGGTTCGAGCAAGCGGTCCTCCTCGCTAGGGTTGTAACTATTAAAAATTTTAAAAAGATTCTTACCGATGTTTTGTAACATTTAGCAAATGTTGCAGCATTATTGCAAACGATAGCAAATTATTAGGTCATTTCCAATGTTTTGTATAATTGTTTTATAATATAGTACAATTATGTAATAATACGGTTTTATATAATTGCTGTTTTGTTCACACTGGTCAATATGAACTGGGATAATTTTGGTTCGATTTGGTTATTCGATTTTTTCCAGTGTTTTAGTTATTATTCCGATATTTTCTTGTGTCCAATATTGGAAAGTTAAAAAAATCCTATTATTTCCGAGTTTGAAACCAATACATTACAGTTTCTTGCTGTATTGGAGTTGTCATACATGTGTACTGTCAACTCCTGATTGTGAAGCTCCTGTCGTCTGTCTGTACTAATTCAAACGATCAAGGTCTGTTTGGAGTCTAACACAGTCACGAATCGAGCAAACATTATAACATTTGTCATCAGTTTACATAACAAATTACTGTTATGAAAACATGATGATATATATTTATATCGATGAAAAATAGCAATGTCCGAGGATTGACCCCGAGGAACGCTGGAGGTGATTTTAACCTTCAACTTCAGTACGACCATTTGGCATACATACGTAAGAAATCTAAGCAAATCGCCGCGAATATCGTTGAAATGCAGCTAACGCATGCTCCTTTGGTCCACCTAATCAAAGGCTTTTTTGAAGTTGGTATAAAGAGAGTCGACTTTAGTGTGAGCGTCAATGGAGCGGAAGAGGACTTTCGAAGGGAAGACTAGTTGTGATCGATCTGAACCTATTTACCTATTGTTTATATAACATGTTTATCTATCCATTTCCTTAAATCGCACAGTTTTAATTTGACATATATCTAGAAATTTCGGCGTTTGTTTATCAGTGTTCAAAGATGGCAAAACTTAAAATGATATCTTTTTATTCGAAAACGCTGTATTTTTCTTTTTGTTATTTGTAGCACATAACCCTATAGAGGTCATAATATCACATCAGAAAAGTTTAACCATGTTGTCATTTAGCAGATTTAGCAACTATTTGTTGGTGGTTTTACTGATAGCAACTGTGAATTTTGATAGGTACTACTTTTCTCATATTATGTCTCAAACTTCTAAACCATGGTATTTTTTAATTGTTTGAGAGTATTTATTAACTGTTTTTTTTATGTACGTAAATTATTAAATTACATTTTTTGAGGGAATAGTCACGGTAAGATCCGTTACTCACAATCATTAGCTTAAAAGCATGTATTCATTTCGATATTTTATTCTACCATATTCCTGTGAATATTTAATAAGTAATTTCAAAATTTTCAAAAATATTTAGAAGAATTGAGTTTCTTTTATAAATAGTGGTGGTATTATTTTTATTTAAAAAGTGTATTTTTGATTAGGTTAAAAAAAATAAGTGCTTTTTTCTTGTCAATATTAGTAAAATCGATATAAATAACAACAATAAAATATGATTTCGGTTATGCTGAGTATTTTTAAAAAGGTATTTCTGAAAAGATTTCTGAAACTTTTTTATATAAAATGAAATGACATATAAGGCCAAATTTAGTGAATATTTACGTACTGTCACAGCTAATTGACATTATGATTGTGATAAACGGATTGTAAGGCAAACATTCTTTCTGACACAAAGAAAGTTTTTTTATTTACGTGGTAAGATACAATTCTGATGTTTAAGATAGCAAACATGATTTTATTATTTACATAAATAGGTAGAAAAACGTAAATAAATAATAGACAAAATTTTAACAAAAAGAAAAACCGACTTCAATTTTTTGTGCAGCAGCCATGTCATGGTGATACTTAGAACGGGCTATCATAATTGAATGCATATACAAAATTTTATGTATGTGCTGTTGACTGTTCGGGAGTTCCCTCATTGGAAGCCAACCCTGGGTGCCGCAGTTCTTAGTGAAACTTAGAATGGGCTATCGTAATTAAATACAAATACAAATTTTTCTGTCTGTACTTTTGACAGTTGAAGAGTTCCCTCGTCGGGAGCTAACCATGGGTGCAGCAGCCATGTCATGATAAAACTTAGAATGGGCTATTATAACTGAATGAGTATAAAAAAATGGGGTCTGTGATGTTGACCGTTGAGGAGTTCTTTCGTCAGAAGCCAACCCAGGGTCAGGTCATGCTTACCATAAAAATAAATGAATTGCCATCGGAATTGAACCAACATGTAAATTTTCAATTACATATGATAATATTTGAGAAGTTCCCTTAATTCTTAATGGATCCCATCATCAGAAGAAGATTTTGATAAAAAATGGGAAAGTACCTATATTCTTTCGAATAAAAAAGGAATTTTCCAAATGGGTTCATAAATGGCAGGTAACAAACATTAAAAAAAAAGAAAAAGTTACAACCGAAATGATAACCTCCTCCTTTTTTTAAAATCGGTTAATAAATACCTAAAGTTAAGCATTAAAAAATCAACAATGTTCAAGTTAATAGCAAAATTTAGTCTCGCTAATAATATGGATCGCCATCCTCTCTACATGTGATTTTTAACATAATTGTATTGTACCTACCAAAAATCTTTTCTATCCACTTTGAAACCAGCTGCCGCATGTTATTCGTCGTGCAACTTCGTTACACTGCCTCAAGGCGTTATTAAAACAAAATCTCTCTCAAAATATTAAATAGGCAAACATCACCCCTTCATCCCTCACCCCCTTCCCTACCTTTTTTTTGTTTGGACAGTCTTTATAGTGTAATATTTATCATTTTATATAAGTAGGTATCATAAATAAGATTTTAAAAAAATTTACCGCGTCAAATTTAAAACACCTGACTTTTCGACGACGTTTCAGCCGCTGTTGTCTAGGGTTGACTGCGGCGGTGGCGGCTGCAACGTCGCCGAGACGTCGGGTGTTACAAAGTTCACGCGGTAAATTCGTTTTTTATCTTATTTATAATGTCAAACAATGCGATAGTCTCCGATTTCATAAAAAGGTATTATTATTTACCTTTAGTAACTATGTACATTTAAATTCATATTGGCAGCATATTTAAAAAAAAAAAATACGTGTGGCACTCGGGGACTGCCGCGGTAAAGCTATTGCATAGCTTTCCCGGTCAATAGCATTTTTAACAACTTATGCAATTATAATTATTTATTTATTTTATTTATTTAATTTTTTCCTGATGTCAGATAACTGCGCTCTATCGGAAAACGTTGAAATTATTCCGAATCGTTTGCGGCTGCGAAAGCAAATGATTCGGAATAATTTAAACGTCTTCCGATAGAGCGCCGCGCACGAATTTTTTATTCGATAAAGCAAAAAAACCGGATTATTCCAAAAAATTCGTAGATAAAAAGTTGGATAATTAAATTATCTTCAAGATGGTGCAGGTTTCATAATAATACGCCAGATAGTATTTGCGTAGTAGTCGTTTTTGTGTTCGGTTAGACCTAATTTCACAAATTAATTACACTATGTAATATAAACAAAATCTAAAATATTCAAAGCTAAGAATATTAGAAAAATGTTCTTGTTTAACACATATTTTTTTCGAATCGTAAGCAGTACTCGTTTAGACGTAATTATCAGTTTAAAATCATTAATTTTCGTTAAGAAATTTCTTCATTCGGTCGCCGCGCTTGCCTAGGCCCGCGATAAAAGCTATGCAATAGCTTAAAAACAACAATAAATATTAATTATAATTATTAAATGTAGTGAATAAAGTGCAATTATGCAGTCTATATTAACCTGAGGTTGACACAGGACGCGTCCCGAATGTACTCGATCGCCGTTTGCATATCAGTCTAATTATAATGGGAAGCAAAAGTATATAGCAAAAGACCGAGTCAATGGCGGTATAACCATTCCTAACTGGACAACCGGTTGAAGAGGTCTCAGCGGTCTAAAGTCCTAAATAGACCTCAAATGTCTGGTGGGGGTCATTCTTTGTCAACGGGGGACCACTGCACTATACATCCCTAGTAGTTAGCAATGGAAAAGTCAAAAATAGCCATGGCCCCGAGTGCCCGGCGGCCCTTTAATGGGTCAGGGGTGCTAGAATCCCCGGGTGGAAAACTGGACCGGGATCACCAGTACGGAACAGTTTTTCCGGATGGCGCAAGACCGACAAAAGTATTCAGAGCTAACGGCCAACCTTTAGTAATGGAGAGGCACTTCAAGAAGAAGAAGTACCTATGTATCTATATATATATTATAATTTTATTTGCATGCGTATGTCTACATGTTATTTTTATATAACATTACAACGTTTGGCTGTAAAAAACGTAAAGCGATAAGCCCGCCGTTTGTACTAATTTAAAATTTAATTAAAAAATTTCTTTATTATTGTTAGTGTTTTTGGTACAATAATGTTACTTTTCTATGTTTCTTTCTTTTGTAATAGCTCCTTATACCTCTTTTGATTAGTTCATCTGTCATCCAGACTTTTATTATTTCTACTATTCTAGCCCCTGTTGCCTAATATGCACTGTATTCGACTTGAGTTGCGTAGGTAGCCGCAAATTCAATTAAGCAGCCGTGTTATCTGTGAAGGGTGGGGGCGGAGATAGCGAGGTGCTAGCGGAAGAAACAAAGTGAGGGCCTTACTTTAAAACTACCCGGTCTGAAAGACACGTGCCGCTATACGGGGACCGCTTTCAATTCATTATTCCTACTACGCGAGTCGCGAGCAGAAATGGGATCGTCAACCGTCGGCACATTACAACAAAAACCGGTCAAGTGGTAGTATTACTCACATGATGCGGGTTCCATACCTCATGAGGAAAGGATTTTTTTTTTGCATTTATACACAGATTCACTAGATAAGAAACTTCAAATGTCAATTGGTAATGTTTTCTTAATATGGAAATGCACACAATTTTGTATACTCTTCTATAAGAAGATGAAAATTACTCTATCGTCGTCACACCCCCAGTCAAAGTAGGTGCGAAGTATCTCGAATTCACTCCTAGAAAAAACTTTCCTAATAACAAATTTATCGACGTATTAAGACGATAGCAGAACACTAAAAAAACTAGTAGTAAGATGAAACGTACACTGAGAAAAATATTAGATTGCTTCTTGAATTACCATTTTGTTATCACGGTTTTATACAGAATAACGATATTTCAATCGTAATTTTGTTGAATTACAAGGATTTCTGTTGAAACTCCGTTACTTGATTATATGTATTAACATTTCCCTTGCGGTTAATACAGAAATAATAGTGTACTAATAGTTTCATTTGGTCCGCTATAACCGTAAGTATACCACTACATGATTAGACATAATGAAATAACATTATATTTTTATATTAACATTACGACACGGTAACTACCGTCAAGCTAACACCCTTAGGCGTCATGTTAATTTATACGTATGAACCACAGTCCGTGTTATATACGTGATCCTTGTTGAAACACACGGATTTCCGTGTATTACATCGTTATACTTTTCTCAGTGTACAAGTACTTTTCAAAAAGCTAGCGCTGAGCTCTGATCAGGTTATATATAATTGTGGCAGCTCTTATCAACTTATCCATACGACGAATAAAACTAATTAGAGAAAAAATATCAAATTGGATAATTCGTTTAATTTTACGGCCTCTTAAGCCAATCAGCTATAAAATGTGTAACTCAACAATTTGCACGGTCCGATTTTAAAATGCATTTAATAAACTGTTTTTCATATTAATTTTGAAAGTACGACTTTTTAAATAGTAAGATTTTAGAACGATATTTCACAGAAGTACGATATTATTTTAAAGTACGATGTTTCATAAAAGAACGTTTTTTTAACTACAATATTGTCTGAAATTACGCCGTCTTCTGAAAGTAAAATATTTTTAAAAGGACGATATTGTTGGAAGGTACGATGTTTTCCCTACTCATTTCGCACGTCAGCTCGACTTAGCCTGATCTTACTTCTGATAAACTGAATTCAAAGAGGTCAGTTGGCATTGCAGCTCCCACTTCTATTGTAGGTAACGCTAAATCTGTATGTCTGTCTCTCCGACTGTTCGATTCATCGATATCTCAAAACCGCGTTGCCTATTTTCGAAGAAACTTTAGCCAATCTGTTTTATTCATTGATTGGGGCCGCCCATAAACCAAATCAGAAAGTATAATACAAGCGGAAGACTGAAAAATCACTTTTCTATCCATACGGTCACCAAATTTTTATTGGTACTCCGAATTAAAAATAAAAGCGGATTATCGAAGATTTTTTTGAAATCGAACTAAGCCTTATTGAGTTAACTACAACGATAAGCTTAAGAAGCCATAATTCAACTCCACTCAAAGAAGTAGTCAACTTTCGAAAATTCTTTCGCCAATCTGTTTTATTCAACGATGACAAGAGCCGATAAGGTTTACGATTCTGTAACTGAAATGGATCAGGGAGCTGCCATAAAACGGAGTACTAAGAAATCATATATTCACCCGCACAATCGTAAACCCCTTATCAGCTGTCCAAATTGATACAAAAATCGATTTGGTAAGTTGTTGAGTACAAAATTTTAATCTGATTAACAAAATCAAAGGTTTAAACTATTTTTTTCACTTGCTAATAATTTTTAATCATATGCAAGTGAAAAAGCTTTAGTTATACATTTTTATTAAAGCTTCGATAATTCAAATGTACAGCTCACGTATTTATTAGATAGGTAGGTACACGGAATAAGTACTATTCATTATTTATATAACTTAAAATTATCTGACTTAAAAAAATACATCCCCAATTATGGTTATTCGTCGTGTGGATGAACTATTAAGGCTGATTAAAGACTGTTTTATTTTACTTTTTTATTATTGATTGATGACAAAGAAGGATAGTTTAATAGGTAGGTACTTGGAATGGGTTTCTGCGTATGAGTGGGGAAATATAATAAAAGTGTAATGTTAAAATTAAATAGAAAACACCATTCACTCACGATACGAAAGGTTATGCACCTCTGCCGAGCGGAGAGCAAGAAGTTTAAGGTCACTCGAAAGTTTTGCTATCCGGGCGTTCGCGGGGCACTTTACAATAATTTCTTTATCGCCTCGACTTCCCCTGAGTGGGCCTTGAGCAAACTATAAAATTTACAGAGAAAGTGAAGGGACTTCGACTTTACTTTGACTTAAGGCACAGATAACGCCCGCTTCGTCCTGCTTGGCCGATAATTTGACCTTTCCTTAAATTACGTCGCATTCAACTTTGAAATGGGGAGGATAGGGAGAGCTTTAAAAGCATATATATTCAATACAGATTTTCGGCAGCATTTTAGCATGACGATTCGCAGTCTCATTTCCAGGTGAACTCATAAATATTTTTGTTTTTTTTAAGCATCCACAGAAGCGATTGTTATGATTGACTGTAAGATATAATGGTTGACTGTAAGATATCACTATAGCAAAAAGTACGCCATTTGTGCATAAATTATCCTTTTTTATATAACCAGTGTAATATTTATTAGGTAATGTTGTTATAGCACAATAAAGATATTTTATTATTCTATTCTATTCTATGATTTTATTTTCGGAAAAATCTAAGTTACTGGGAATTATATTCCTTCTATTTTTGATGTTTGCATTTTATGAAAGCAATATAGGTGTTATACAGGGTGAGTTTTAATTAACCGCCATCATTGAAGGAGGTGAATCAGTACGAGCAAGTAAGCACCTTTTGATATAAAATTGAGGTAAAATAAAAAACTTTTTTTTTAATTTTAAATATTTAACTTTTTGAAAAATAATATAAAAAAGCGTTGAGTACGATGCGCTATCTAGCGGTAGGGAAAATATCGCTTATATTGTTTATTAGTGATATTTTACCTACCGATAGGTAGCGCAGCGCGCTCAAACGCTTGTCACGCTTTTATTTAACAGTCAAGTTCTTGAAATGTTTTAATTAAAAAACAAACAAGAAATTAACAAAGACTTTTTTCATTTTCCCATTTTTTTTTACTTGTTTGTACTGATTCACCTTCTTAAAGGATGCCTGTTAATTTAAAGTCACCTGTATAAACAATACTTAGTAATATTTGAAGGCTAGTCTGTCTCGGCTAGCTATTAAGTGTTTTTTTCTTTCTGGATAACACTACGGTCAGAATCACTGTCTCACTACTTGGCCAACAAATCTTTGTCACGTCACGCAATGACGGATGACACAGCACTTTTTACAATGCTGCCCGTATTATTGATTAGCAAATCGGCTCCAATGCCTTTTTGCTCCCTTTTATGCGAATGTGTTTTTCCGTGAGTCCGAAGCGTGCGTAATCGCCCTTATAAAAGTTGGACAAAGGCGGCAAAATATGTCGATTAACGTCGCCATCCTGTTATTGGCCGTTATAAATGATACACATATTAAAGGGGAGCATGGGTTTCATTGAATCATTTTCTTGTAATTAAACTTATTTTTTGTTTTTATATTTACTTTTGTTCTATACTACATTATTTGAACTGATATGGATTCTTATAATGTAAAAATATCAATTAAGCCCGCCGTACACGATCCAGTGTACCGTCAAGTTTGCAGCGCGTTTGAAGTGGCGTCCAGTTTACAGTGCATCCATATATAGACCACTCACGTTCAAGTTTGCCGTCTAGTTTCCATGATGCCGCACCAGTTGAGACTATGGCGTCACCAGTGACGGCCGACGATGCGCTAGCCATCCTAGGTTTATTGCACGATTTTAATATGAAAAATTCACAATTAATGCTTATATTTAGTATATTTTTCTGATGTCTAATAAAACTAGGTTTGCAATGATACATGGTTTTGTCGATGCCGATAGAGTAAGGTCGGCAAATATGGACCACCATAAGGACTTTTTGAAATAAAACTCAAGGTTATTACACAATATCATTATCATGAACTTTAATCAGTAGAGTACTTATATGGTTAACATAATTCAGAGATTTACTCATCCTTATTATAATTTACTTAGCTTAAATTTGTCAAATACCAATACAGTCGAATAAAAGAAGTCTGTGACATGGTTGATAAATATGGATCACCTGGTCCATATTTGCATTAGTTTCCGTAGATTAGTTTTTTCATTTTTTTCTTCTTAATCGAGTCTTCCAAATCTTTTTTGTACGGTGAAGAAGTGTTAATTTGTGCTTTTCAAGCTTTCCTGCCTCGTTAGATTTGTTTAAGGAAAGATTTAAGTAAGCCCATCATTTTGTCGCTTATCGCAGAAATTGCTGCCTGCAATCCTCCCCATCCCATCTTTTTCTCGTCCCTGCTTTTGAAGAAGGACGTGAAGACATCTTCTGTAATAAAAAAATAGGGTTTAATACAGACCACTGGGCCATATTTACCTACGCTATGGTGGTCCATATTAGCCGCACCCAGTACTTTATCAAAATAATATTTTTGATAAATACTTCTGACTTTGTCTTACTTCTATAAACTACAGTATTAAATAGGCAGGGAAACATACCAACGCAAGCATGTTGGCCACAAACAATTTAAGCAACAAGTTGATGTATAAAAAATTACAAAATTACCAGAAAATAACATCGATTTGTCACAAAATACAAAAATCGCAAGAGGTGACGCGAACACGGTCCGAGAGTGACAGCAGACAACTGGCGGCGTCGCGATACAACATCATTCGACTCGCGACTAACTTTAAGCGTGTTGTCGCTAGGTTCGTGGAGAAGCGGGTGATCCATGTTAGCCGACTGGGACATATTTGCCGAAGTAACTACCAATTATTGCACTAAATGATCGGTAATTAAATTTTATTCGTTAAGGAATGCAACATAAATGTAATGTAACCGCATTAACATAACTTTAAAATATCAAACTTGTTATTAATCGAATCGGGCTTTTGGAAGATTTTTGTTCAGATATTAGAGCATATTTATAAAACTTGGTGACAATCGATTACAAAAAAATCATTCTGTTTGATTCTTGCTGTTGAGAAAATCTGTCCTGAAGTAACTTGAAATCAACTGAAATACTTTGGCACATTTTTTCCAAATTTAATTATTTCTCTTTTTGACAGTCTTTTGGATCTGATGACCTTGTAGTATTGAGACATGACAAAAAAATCACACACTAAACTGACGCATGATACGTCGACAGAGCGAGTAAGATTTATTTACTTTATTTTTATTTTGAACTAGCTGACCCGTGCCCACTTTGTTGGGCGGTAAAACTTTTCACTTGTGATGAAATTATGAGTGTGGTTTGGTTAGTACTGAGTGCTATGATTTATTTCCTGACTGCCAAGAGAAGGGTTATATTTTTACTGCATAATATGTATGTATGTATTTGCATGCCAATTTGACTATATTACCGTTATTTGTGAGTGTCTTCTTGTGAGTGTCTTATTTATGAGTGTCTTATCTCTTTAACCATTTATGCAGTAAAAGTGAAATTATATGGAGTAAAAGGGAAAAGTCTTTTGTTTTATATATAAAAGTTAGATATATGCTGCCGCTGAATTTTTTGTAGGCATTATCAAGCTCTACAACTTTTCTCTAGAACTTAATCATATATCTCTCATCGTTAAGGCAGCGTTAGTTATAAACGTTTTCGTTCGACCGTTTTTTCCGACTTACTTTGGAAATCCGACTACCACGAAGAAGTGTTTTAATTTTTCGGATTAATTTATAGCCTATGACACTCACAAATAACGTAGCTTTCTATTGGTATAAGAATTATCAAAATCGGTTTAGTAGATCCAGAGATTACTTCCTACAACGTCACAAACTTTACCTCTTTATAATATTAGTATAGATAATACTTGTACCTACAAAGAAAAGTAGTTACATTGTTACCGAAGTAAAAAACTTCTACATTGTAAAAAACAGAATAAGATTAACACAATTTAAGTAACAAATTGCGTTAAGCACATCTAACCAGGCTTGTCAGGCCTATATCTGGATGCACATGATGTAGACAGTGTAAAAAAACATGAATAATAGTATTAAACTAATATAATCCGAAAAAAAAAGAATGAAATGTTAGATGGTATACTCATATGTGACGAGAGCGAGACTGAGATAGATAAACGCTGAGTGCAGCCGCACCACTCCTACTCGACCTTTCTAGCGTACCTGCAAAAGCTCGTGCTTTAAAAAAATATACGTCGAAAGCTTCGTCTAATTAAATACTCAACGGGCTCAACGGGTTGAAATAAGCCGTGCTTTGCAGATAATACGTATCAGACATAAATATCAGTTTGAATCATAACTGAATTCGTCTTGATTTACTGAGCCTATGGTTCAATATTACCCGTGTTCCTTTATCTGGCTATAGCATCGCATCGCCTATTCATTGAGGAGTCGCACGCGCACGATCGCCTGCGCATTTAGATTGGAAGCCAATCATAGTATATCCTACGTCAAACGGCCAGTGTTAAAATAGACAGATTTATTTCGCCATTGAAATATTCCTCTTGTTTGCGAAAGTTCTTGCATGCATTTCAAAAAAAATACGACATACGTGTAAAAATATAAAACTCTAATTTATAAAAATATATTTTGATCTTTCCTCGCATTATTTTGACGTTATTTGCACGTACTGGAGCTGTCAACTACAACGGGCGAACCCATCACCCAAGGAAGTTTTAACTATATCAGAGCGTTCTGTCCCCCGTGAGGTGAGCGTAGAAGACTTTATACAGTCTGCTACTATTCATCTTTCTACTTATTTCACACCTCCGACCGACTAGCCCTGATCATACGTTGAAAACGGGTGTTATATTTGTATACCACCAGATGTATTCTTTATTCTTTTTATTCTTTATTCTTTATTGAGAAACCACACAGTATTACAGAAACAATATTAAAAAAAATATACAGATTTACAACAAATGAAACCGGTTACGGATTTCAATAAAGTTACATAAGTTACGTCTAAGAAAACTACTTATTAAAACTAATGTACCTTCCATTTTAGTACTACACAAGAGTCTACATAGTATTAAGGGTGTTTGTAGATGTTTGTGGGAGTGTGTTGAGGGTGTGGGTGTGGAGTGTGAGCGGGTATGATATTAGTAAAGGCGTATATAAAATATAATAATAATAATAATATTCAAGAAAAATAGCTAATACGAATAGTCAGTTTATTGTATCGGTTAGGGTTTGATTTACGGAGTATTTATAAGTGATTATGGAATTATTAAATATATCAATACCATTTAAACGGGTATTAAAAAGCTCACAGCAGCGTGTGAGTACTCCATTCCTTGATGCATTAGTTTTAAAACGCGGCAATCGAAACAGGTCAAATTGGCGTGTGGTCCTCATTGGGGCGTTAATATTGATCTCGTCCAACAGGTCAGAGCAATCGAATATACCATTCATTATTTTATAGAGGCACATAGCATCGTTCAAGTTGCGCCGATAAGATAACGAATTTATTTTAAAATAGTAAGGCCGCCTCATTAGTATTATTACAATAACTTTTCGTCTTGAAATGTACACTACATTATACTACATTTGAAGTGGTATATTTGTATAGCAGATACCATTTCTGTCGTAGGTATGGAACCCTAATCTAATCATGTCTTCCTATTACCGAAATAAACCTATTGGCGAAATATTTTTTTAAATCGGACAACGCGTTCTCGAGTTAACGTAACAACAATTAGACAGACATACAAAACGCTTTTTGGCACCGACTGAGTGCTTATATGCTTCGCAATGCTTCGCTTTGTCCACTTAATTAGATGGGTAAGAAACATTACATTTTTTGTTGTTGTATAAAGTAATGAAATGTATATCATGTTTTACATGAATATGAAAACTAAAAGAAGATAATATCGATAAAATAATGTTGGAGAAGCTCTCTGACCAGTCGCTGTTTATCATAATTCCCGACTAACGCCGTTGTATGTTGTATTCTAAATAAGATTTTTACCTCAGAAAGGGTTTAATCGTATACCTGCCCAAATACATAAAGCATCCATTCCGGCTCCCGATCTAAATGTATCGCCATCTGCGATCGATCAACGCAAATATTCTGTTGACGTCATAAGCGAAGATCCATGTCCACACAATCTCAAACTTTCACAGCTTTCATTTATTATTCAATTCTGTTAATGTTGGACGAATATCCTTCATAGACAAATTGATGTGAAACAAAATGCCAAATTAGTGAAAGTGCTGAATAATTTAACTTAAAGACCCTGAAAACAAGTTTCATAAGAAAATTTGTTAAATGCCATTATTTTCATTGTATTCTTCTATTAGGTCCTTACCTATGGAGTAGCCCTTCTATAAAGGAAATTTAAGAACTAATATGTGTCATCAATAATATATATTTAATTAATCAATAATGTTACGTACGCGGTTTTGTTATTTTAATAGGGGGTTATAAATCCTCTGTTGTAAAACCCTCGAGGACAGGAATCAATTCGGTTTTCATTACCAATCTTGGTTATTTTTACCCCTGGATTTAAATATCTGTTAAAATCTAAATTCCGAAATAAGCATAATTCTCTTGGAGCAAGGTCTTAGAGTACAGTGGGTGACGAAGAGTCTCCAGTCGCAATCCCTGCATTTTTTGCTATTGTTTGCTGTCGTACGTTGTCGCGCAGAAGCAGTTGCGTAGAGCGATACACAAGGCTCGGTTGCGTAAAGCGATACACAATCGCGAGCTTCAGCATCATTCTTTGCAGATTTGACAGGACCTACATATTTAGGTCATATATTATGCAAGACCAGCACAGAACCTCATATTCGAAAAAATTGCAAATTTAAAACTTTCCATGATTGCAAAACGAAAATTTTCGAGCAACAGCATACGATAGAATACATTACAACGTTTAAATTCTTATTAGACGAGTTGAAACACAAACCATGGACTAAAATGTAGATAAAATCGGTCAATATGATTCTTACTTACCCAAGTCGAGGGAAATTTTGATGAGATATTATTTTTAAGTGTTTAGGTGTTGGGTTTTGTTAGGGCACTATGAAATTTGTATTTTTCTATTATGTTCAATGCGTTTCGATATTAAATTATGTTCTACTGTCAAATTCGTATGTTATAACTACATTACACTACATTTTCGTTAGGTCCGATTGACGGCTAAAAACCGCTCATGTGCTTATATTAGACTCCAGTATCTTTACTATATACTTAACATACCCTGTGTATGTCAAGAAATTAACTATTAAATTGTCAAAAAGTCTAAAACTAAATTTCATTAATATTTAAAATAGTCAAATATTTGGAACCTACTAAAACTTATTTGTAGCAATAACCAGAATAGTCAGTAAAAAGTTAAATAATAAAACAGAAGCCTGATAATTGAAATAGTTTATGATTCGAATAGATACGTATTAAATGTTATTCATCGTAATATCCAAAGCAGTCAGTAAAATGATAAATAATCAAATTAAATCTACAGAATACTTTACGGTATACGAAATAAAAATAGAAGACGACACTTTTATCTCTCCTATTATTTTCTTTTAGTTTCCATTATTATTTTACAACAGTTTTAAAACAAATAGGAAATGACAAAAGTTACATCTATTGACAAAATTACTCGGAACATCATAAGCCACTTTATAATTGAAACTGTGTCTGTAACTTTTATCTCTCCTATTATTTTATTTTAGTTTCATTTTGATACATTGTAGTTACATTTCCATTATTATTTTACAACAGTTTTAAAACAAATAGGAAATGACAAAAGTTACATCTATTAACAAAATTACTCGGAACATCATAAGCCACTTTATCATTGAAACTGTGTCTGTAACTTTCAGTTGACTCCTTATTGCTATGTATAGAATACCTTAGTGCTAAAAGTAGTGCTTAATGTTCAGTGACTCGGTTTTTTTCTCATAAAATCTCAAAAAAACAGTTTAACAGTTTGGAAACCATACGCATAATTACCGGGTAATGTGTCGCGTCGATCAGAAACAGCACAATCGTTTTTCCGATTCGTGTCCATCGGCCGATAGTTCATTGTGCAACGCCGCATCCAAACAAACAACGCGTGCAGCACGACATTGTTGCATGCGGGAGATATTATTTTTATTTCGATTAATGGTAATAATTATTATAGTTATAATTATTATCACTCGCAAAGTGCATATTAGTGGACGCATTGCATATTATATAAGAATATGCACTACTGTGACCTGGTATTTAAATGTCACGAGAATGTGAAGATTGCTGTCCTTTCAGAGTTGATACTTACTCATGGAGGTATGTACTTACTGTAAAGCAGTAACTTAAAAAAATGCATGTATATTCAATAAACTACATTAGTTTTTGGTTTGTTAGTTAAAAATAAAAAAAAGTTTTTTATAAAAACTCTATCGGTTCAGCTCCTATCAGCTCTGACGTTTGAATGATATTATTTGTTTAAAAATAACTAAAGTTAGACAAATCGATATTTTAGGTATTGTTAAAAAAATATAATATTATTACGATAGCCTTGAATTTGCCAACCCAAGCAATACTAGGTAGTAGATATTACATTTAAGAGTGTTCAGGTAGTAATGGGTATTTTAAAAATCGCGCTCAACTTGTAAATATAAATAAAACAAGTTGAACAACCGACATTGCCATTTTTTCGGTTACGTAATCGATAACATTTAAATTGAGACAAATGTAGAATAAAATATGAGTCAAATGGTCACTGGAGCTAAAATATGAGTCAAATGGTATTTTAAGTGTCCAATTGTCAATGACGTTAACGCGTCAATCGGGCTCGATTTCATTAATAACGCGAGTGTTAATGGCATTTAAGGCATCAAATTTTTGTTTGCCTTAATTTGCATCTATTGGGGATTTATCGTAGCCCACAAGTAGTCTAAGGGCGTTAGATCACTCCATCTCTGTGGCAAGTTAATGTCGCCGCCGCAAGTGGCCACTACGAACTTTGTTAACTGATTAGAAACGTTGACGTTAGCACAGAAAAAGAAAGCTTTAATGTTTTCCACTTGTGTAATTTTCCATGATTAAATATTGAAGAGCAATGAACATTACTGTTCATTGCTCAGATAGTCAGATATTTCTTTTTTTAAAGATGTCAGATATTTCTTTTTTTTAAGATGGTCACAAAAGCTTTCAAAATCGAGCGTCCGCCTGAAGACCCAATAGATTAGCCTACTTAAATAGGTAAAAATAATTCATTCAAAAACATAAAATAAGTAGAATGTTAAAAAGTAGAATTCAGAGGGAAAGTTTGCTCATCTAATGCGACATATATAGTCTTTGCAGTTTGAACATTACATATTTACAGTTACTCTTTGCTCAACCTATAACACAATAGCAACATGATAAGGCCTTTTCAGGCAAGGTAAGGGGTTGCCGAGGGATGACGTGCGTTCTGGTAGGCAAACTTTTGTGCTTACGAATTAAATTGTGGCAGCAGTGCAACAACTGGAGCTAAGAGAAAGTAGCTTCGAAAAATTTGCAGTCAGCTGTAGAAGTAGGCTGTAGCAAAGAACGAGTCGGGTATATCCTGCATGAAGTTTTTGGCATGTCTAAGGTTTCAGCGCAGCGGGGGCCCAAGATATTAACGCCGTTCGATAATGCAAGTCGTGTTGCAATTTCAAAGTATTTTTTTGAAATATTATAGGAAGAAGGGGAATAGATTGTTGGTCCCATTCTCCTTGTTAATAAAACGTACATACATCAATATGACCCAGAATGTCACAAGGGACCAATAAGAAAAAGGAAAAGGTTACGAAAATATTTCGGCAGCAACAGTCGTCCCTGGGGCTAATGGCGACCATATTCTCGAATTCCGACGGAATAGTGCTAATAGAATTTTAACAGAAAGGAACTACAATGAATGCGGGTTATTGCGGGTATACACGTTGCGTAGGTGATGAAAAACTTAAGGAAATGCGAAGGGACAAACCCAGCCGTAAGATTTTGACTCTGCAAGATTTCAAAGGCTGCCGTGAGGGAAGCTGAGTTCGAGGAGCTCGACCACCCTGCCTACAGGCCAGACCTAGTCCCTTCGATTACCTCTTGTACAAAAAAATGAAGGCTTCTCTACGAGTAAGGCGAAATACGAAATGAAGACAGCTGTAGAGACCCATTTTACAGACAGATACATACCATTTTTTAAATGGTTTTAAATTGTTACTGCAAAGATGAAGACGAAACGAAGGCCCATTATACAGACCATCTAGAGCATTTTTTTAATGATTACAAGTTTTCCTGCAAAGATTTAGTACATGTGTTTAAATTCAGTGAGATTATGTTAAAAAATCAAAAATTAATCGTTTTATTTCTCCATTTCCTCATATCAACTTATTTATTTATTTATTTTATTTTATTCGTTTAACAAATAGCGTTTATATGTAACAAATACAAAATATAACAATAAAACTATGACTAATTATATGTTAACACTATTTACCGTTAATACTATGTATACAGTACATATCTCCGTTATTATACCATAATTATACTTACATTTCTTTAACAGTGATGTAATGCAGCACACATCAACTGTGTATTCACTCTCCAGAAAAGAGCCATACGTGCGATAGTAGGTATTGGTCCACGGCAGTCATGTCGTGAACACTTCCAAAAACTAGGGATATTGACCGTATATGCGATTTTTGCTCAAGAAGCTCTTTGCGAATTCTATTGCAATAAGAGCTCGGCCATATCCCACGAGGAAGTACATCGGCATGACACCAGGAATAAAACCCTGTATCTCCAACCGTTCGTAGCACGTACTGCCAAGTTCCAGGCGACTAGTCGATACTTAGGCCTCAAACTTTTCAATAAATTGCCCGAAAGATTAAAAGAAATTAAAAACATCGATATTTTCAAGAGATCCATCGGAGTCTATCTGCTTAAAATCAACATGTATGCCCATAACGACTTCTTAAAATATTTTGAAAATACATAGCATCGTATCTACCCATTTAATCTAATACATATTATTTACCGTTAATTGTTTTGTTGTAAACTGTTATCATATAGTCTATGTTTTCGTAAATTGGTAAGTTTAAAACTATATATTGTATATCATCTCTTGTCTAAATTGAGTAACTAATTTAAGATTAATTACTGTCATTCCTACACAATTGTATGGTTGTATTGGAAATAAATACCTTTTAGTGTTTTATTAATAGACAAAAAAGGAAAAAAAAATAAAAAAGATCAAAAAATAAGTGAAAATGAAATTTTACTTTAAGATTATAAACATTATTAACTATTTTGTACCAAAAATATATTTTTTTAAATATTACTAAAAACTATTCATGTAAACCGTTTAAGGGATTAATAGTCATTATATGAAATAGGGGGGTCAGAGGACTGATAAAACTTTTTATTGGTTTCCATAAAGTTACTTTTACCTAATGAAAAAATATCAATGTATTCGAACCTATCGTTATACGTTGTCATAGCTCTGTATTTAGGGAATGCTTCGTATAATTAGAGTTATATCTCTTTACATAAAACAGGTGCGGATTCCGAGTAATGCGAGGAGACTCATCGGAGACTTATCGGGAATTTTCAGTCTATCTTGTTTAACTATACAGAATATGCATCATCGTCAGCTCGCATATGCTTGCCTGTTTAGATAAAGCTAGTGTCATAAACACCCAAGCCCAAAAATCGCTAATCAAATATCAACTAACTTATTTATTAAAGCTTATTAAAGAGGATATCTATTTATTGTAAATTCTGTGTCAAAACTATTGGAGTTTTAAATGATATTTTTGGGATGGTATAATATAGTATTGGTGTATTTACTCTCTTTGAATGCGTTTAAATAATAAATAATAATAATAATAATGTAAAACGCTTTATTCTTAGGAAAAGGCGAGCGTATTACCTGCAGGCAATATTTTAGAGCTAACCTATACTATTGTATGAACATTATTTACGAGTAGACTACATACCTTAAGTTATATAAAGAGTATGACAAATAAAATAAAAGAGGATAGAAAGAAATATATACTTAACTCTTTGTGGGCACAGGATTTTCCACACCAAAATAATCTAACACCTATAAAGACGCTAAAGTTTCAAAAGGAGGGGAATGGAAGGGGAAAGGGAATTTATCTGGAAGATTTAAAATGCTCTCTGAGTCTGTTTTTAAATGTTGTTGTGCTTGGCGCGGTTCTCACATTTTTCGGCAAAGCATTCCAAAGACGGGCTCCATGCACAGGGAAATTGTATGAGACGAAGTCACTCCTGTGACTAGGGATAGAGAGTAGCAGGTTGTCTTTTGATCTCAGAGGGCGTCTTTGAGCCGATAGTGATAAAATGAATATTTACAAAGTTTGAACGTGAACGAATGTGTAGATCGGAATTTAGCCAAGCACCCGGTAACAAATACGACGCGTATAACCGCCGCATGCTGCACATCCCAATGTTCATAATCTGCGGACGGTCCGAAGATGCAACCGCTAAAATGTTGCAAGTCACTGTACATTTGCGAATAGCGCCAAGAAATGTCACAATCAGCGCGTTACACGGTCATTGATCATAGCAGATGAATGCATAGAGGGCCAAACGTCAAACGGATGACATAGCAATTCTGCCACGTGACGATAACCACGACCTAGAAGACGAGGGGAGAAGGATTTGGTTATAATAAATATACTGCAAAAGTCTTACAAACTTCTAGTTCTTACAAAAAGTTAAAAAAATAACGTACCTAATGTAAGTACAAAGGAATATACATAATATAAGATGTATAACATAATAGTTGTATAAGGGAGTTAAGGCGACGTCGCGCCGTATGTAACCGGCGCAATATTGCAATTTTAACCATTTTTCAAGGTCCGAATAGGAGATGGCCCGGCGGCATATTGGTTAGGTCGCCTGATCTTAAATTGTAAGGTCCCGGGTTCGATTACCGGCTGGGTCACCATTTTCCGTTGGGATCAAATTAACGGAATTGCATTTTCAATTCTGTCGATCGAATGCAATAACAAGACACGCACTTACACACATGTTACACGCACACATACATATAAACACGTCATAGTAGGGTTGGTTGTAAGAGTGTAAGACAATAAACCCGCCCATTGTAAAAAAAAAGAATATAAACAAACAAACAAACAAGATAAGGAGAAGTTAACGGAAATGAAATATACTGCATTACTCTTGGGACTTCTCACTTTTTAGATAAAGTTCTTTATTTTTAGCAATTTGTGTTTTAGAGAGGGAAAAAGTGGCGAAAAAAAATAATTTTAGGATCTGTTCAAGCAACTTTTGTCTTACGGGATATTTTCCAGGACAAACGCCGCTAAAAGGCGCAGATGCAAGGTTAAAACAGTACAGATACATTCTAACTAGGTGTTGTAGGTATATCTGTAAAGTTGAGGAAGAGTCCCATGTACATATAATTCCCCTGGGTGATGTTCTTCGGACGCAACTGGGCGGTCAGCGCACCATGCGGCGTCAGCAAATCGACTGTCCACTCCAGCAGATAACCAGGGGAGTCTAGAAACTACATACAATTTCCTATGAAGCGGAGGTGGCTGCTGACCTAATGATAGCCGCTCTTGAAACGACCAGTCGGCTACCCGATCCCGGGTGTCAGACGGGCGAATGATGCCATGATCCAGGATAAATTCGAACGCTATTCTTTCTGGTGACAGGTACGTACCGGATATGCTCAATGAAACCATCTCAAGACGGAGAATATCACTGTTTAGCACTGAATATCATACTACTACTTGTTTAGCACTGAACCACTTCACCACTCGGGGACAATGCAACTTGGCCAAGTTTTTGGTACAACTTGCACACTGGCGAGAAAGTCGTGTTATGAGGTCACCTCTGCCGACACCTTCGAGTTTTTTCTCGTAGGTGTCGCCTCTGCACCGACAACCTTAATTATTATACATATATTGAAAGTTTTTTAAGGTATCTTGGCAGAAGACCATTGTGTGTCGTTGAAAGCTACTTTTTTTTCAGTGGTTTTCTTTTAATTAGTAAAATTGTATATAGCAATATATCTCATATTATGTACAAACCCTTCGGCTACGTAACGACCAAATTTGGTTGCACATCAGAACACCGTTGACAACGTAACGACCAATATTGGCGGCTTGCTCCCGGAGCGCACATTAATGTTATTTTCTAATTTGAACGCATCCTAAAACTCATACCAAATATCTCATTATTACCATAGATACATAGACGGCCGCTAGAATAATTTCGCGCGTCATTTCGCGGATATTTCTGGTAAAATTCCATTGCCAAACATCATCATTTTTTTTTAAGAAATCATCAAAAATTTTATTGGTTTTTATGATAATATCTAAATATTTTTGTATGTAAATATGCAAAAAGAAATATTACATTTGATAGAGAATCTAATAAAGATCACTATAGTATTTACAATTTCTAAATAGGGTTCCGTATTTTTCCGTAAGACAAGTACAAGTTAGAAATGCCGAGTTTTTATCACTTTTTCGACTTTCTCATCTTTATTCATAATTACTTAATTGTTTTACATTATGAGATTTCAATATTCTATATACGAAATTTCAACACGATCATTGCACAGTTATTCTTTTTAGTAATTCCATAGTTTTTTTAGAGCGCGGCGATGCAAGAAATTCCAATAAATTGCCGCGGTCTGCCATTAAATTATGCCGTTACTTGAAAAGAATTAAGTTTTTTTTATATAACTCCAGTAAGGAAACCTTTTAATATATTTTGCATAATCATACGTGTTGAATCAAACAGGTATAAAATGTAAATATATAATTTCATCATGTAGTAGGTAATATATTATTATGTAGGTATACCTACATGGACTAACATATTTTTTCTGTCGTAATGGTGAAACAGAAGCAGCTAGACTAATTGTGTTGCACTCGTAAATCTCTATATTACGCCATGTTAACTTAAGAAAGCCACGTACCGGTAAATTTTCGATTAGAAGTAACACGCCATTGAACTTAATGTTGCAATAGAAGCACCATTACACAAGATTCTAACGCATTGTACTGTGGAAACGACAGTATTAATGATCCACTGCAGGGGGATATATCGTCATTAGTAGTCCAGAAAAGACTTTATATTGTACGTACTTCTTATACATTGAAATGCAGGGGATAGACATTCTATTATATACATATATACTTAATGGTCGATAATAACGCCTCATGCAATCAATCGATAAAGACCCGGCTACGATCTATCGACACAATTGACGGAAGTTTGCGTTTCGGCAGATTTTTGCGTTGCTCCAGACAGTCTATCTGCCAAAACGCAGTATACCGCTGCCAGAAACTTAAATTCGGCAACGACCTTTGACATACCGGCAATGGTCTTACGCCATTATGCTTCTTACATTATCCATGGTGTAGCCTCTTTACGAAGTTGTGTCCTTGTTTGATCATTATTGCATTTGTAGAGATCATTATTTAAGGAGTCCACCTACATATTCTCAGTGTATAGTCTTTTCAAATTACTTTAAGTTACTTCTAACTATTACCTATAACTCAAAGGGGAAAATGTTCTAATATCTTTTGCTATAATTACATTTTTTTTAAATACTACTAAATAATTTCGTATAATCTCAACGGGGATCTTTACTGAAACTTTGTTCTTCTAGAGGGAGCAGCGGCGACTGGCCAAAGGAGATGTGAAGTGAGCGACGCATCGCGCTTGGCCTATCACTTGCCCGCGCGGTGTTTCGCTCACTTCACACCTCCTTGTTCCGGTTGCCAGAGTGATAGCCGCTAGCGCCATCTACAAGTTTTCATCTGCAGAACGACAAATTGTAGAACGTGCCTACATACAAACAGTTGTAGCGGAGTCTCTTTCCAATTCGAAACAAAGGAAGTCGTCACCATGGCACCGCAAAATAAATTGGCTGTGATTCACAAGAACTTTTATTTCGAATTAGAAAGAGATGAAATGCTGCATTCGCGCCTCTTTAACACCACAGCTGAGTGTTGTAATACTGTCTTTGCGTATAATCTCGTCAAGTTATGCCCAAAAGAATACTGTATCATTAAAATATCATGTACTAATGATTTATTTAATTAACCGCATACATTAACATTTTGTTAAAAGCTTCAATACAAAAAAAGTCATGAACATGAAAAATAATAATAAATTTCTCGATATTTCAAAAAAATAAGAACACAACAAATATCTCTTCTGTGATTAAAATTTGATAAAATAAGGATGCCTACATCAGGTGGACGGGAGCGACGATTCCAACGATGGACGCCGTCAGCAGCATCAGGGCTGTAGCTGCCAGGTTGTTGCCCATGTTCTTTTTGGTCGTCATTTTCCCTGTCGTCATCTTGTCGGAGGTCGACGCCTCCGTCGCGCCTCCGGCATCCGTCGACTTCGTTGCGGCCGTTGCTGGTGTATCTTCACGATCAGCTTGAAGAGGAGCAACTCTTGCTCGATACACGGGAATCTTAAACAGTTCTTTGTGAGATTTATTGTTGCAATTGGGTTCCTGTAACAAAGTTTCATTTTAAAATTATGATGAAATTAAGTCTGCAAAGAGCTCGCGCCGTTTCTTATTCCTAATTGGCGTTTCTGTTCTCTCCTGATTCGTTTACTTAGTATGGGTAATAAAGTACTGACCACGCCCGATGCTGCTCAACTTCGGTGATCTGACGGGAACCGGTGTTTCAATATGGCTACGGACGTTACCAGCGAGCTAGCAAAAATCGAATAAATATAACTTACATCGCAGCAGGTCACTAGTCTATTTTCCTTAGAGATCCTCGAGCAATCGTTGAGGCATCCCCGGGAAATGTGGTTGGGCTTAGAAACATCGTCAAAACACATCGCCTTCTCGCCGTAGCATTCGATCGTTGTGCTAATTATATTTAAAAAAAAAACAATATTAAAATATAATTCTCAGCCAAATAAACACAATGAGTATACTTACAGATTTTCATTGCCTCCACACTTTTTCCCTTCAGTCGTGTTGAGATCGCCGCTACACTTAATGCAAATCAGCGGATTTTCCTCGCCAGCAGATTCGTTTTCCATATTATTGTCATCTTCCAAGGTGGTTCTGTAAAAAAAAATAAAGACAATGATTCAACGTTACAGAGAGACATGATGATTAAATGATAAAAAACGTCTTACTTTTCGCGAATCTGTTCCGGAACATCAATCGCATTAGACCGCGTTCCAGGAGTGGTCACTGCGACCATCCAGCAAATAAAAACACAAATCCAGGAAATATGCATGATTCCGCAAATTTTCGCAAGATCGAGCTCAACTCTCTGCAGTAAAACAAAATATTTTCACTACACTTCTTTTGTTTCAGGCGTCCTATGTTATTTTGGAATAATTCAAATATTCGTATTTTATGGCGTTGGATAGCGCGGTCCGACGAAATGATATAATATTATATTTTTTTACTGGTGCTGCCATCTAGCGGACGCGCGTCGAAACTAATTAATTTCCTACCAGCCGCCAGGGGTGGACGATGCGTAGCAAAGACTCGAACCACTCAACCATTGCGCCACAAACCGCTGATTTCGTAAGAAATTATTATTAATTTATATACTATCATCATTTGAATGGATTCAATGAGAAGCTACATAACTATCTAACTTGTTAGCTTGAAATAGAAACCACCTATCTATAAAATCAACTTGAAAAATAAAATAAAAGGAGGACTAAAATATAAGTAGAAATAAGGGACAGGCAAAAAATCAACCATCATTTCTTTGGTTTGACATTTATTATGTCTTTGGAGGGGGGGGGGGGTTCAGTGATAGGAAATATTGGCGGTGAAGAGGAGTTTCAAGCGCTATTATAGGAAACACAACCCTATTTTATAGTCAAAGTTAAATTAAAACAGAAGATGGAAAATCCTTGTTTGTTATACGGAAATTACATAAAAAAATATCAAAGCCCTTCAATCTACTAAAAATAAATTAAAATTCAGTGCTTTATGCAATCGCTTCCTAAAGCAAAAACAAAGGCTATCGGAATTATAACAGAAAGGCATAATATAGCATTGAATATTTAAAAAATCAGTTGTTTTATGTTCGTGGTATCGCGGCGACCGTAAAAATCATTTTAAGTAAATACTCTAAATATCAAATTTTAAAAGTGAGATCAATATAATTATTGGAATATTTCCTGATTCCAGGATTCTAAGGCAAATAAATTATCGAAGATGGCACATGATTTCCTTGATCGATCTTTTTCATGCTTTCGATTTGGTCGACCACGTCCAGGGGCGGATCTATCCCCTCCCAGCCCGTGACGCGATGCTTGACAAGCATGCTTGATCTTCTAGAGAGCCTCTTAAAGAAGGAGGTTTTTGTATGATGAAGAAATGCAAAATTTAGGAGACTGACAAACGCGTCGAACGATCAGCGGTATATTTTTCCAGAGTCTCTGGAAAAATATACCGTCAGAGCAGTGGCAGTAAATAACCGATTGAGACCTTGGAACCTAGATACAACGACGTTAGGATACCATTTTCTATCGATCTCAGAGGAAGAGGGCCGTAATAATAAGAAAATACATTAGCATATTTGTTTAATTAAAATAATATTTCTAAAAAACGAGATATTATTTAAAATACATACTTTTTAGAGTAATTAAAATTACTTCGTCCAATAAAAGTATATTTTTAAAATGTATAATTTAACTAAAAACAGCATTTATCTGTTTGTTTTGAAATTACAACCACTTTTTTCCAGCATTTAACCTAAGTATGCATCAAAAAATTTTAAAACTTTCAAGGTTTTGATTATAACTCATGCTAAGTCATATTTATTTAAACACGTATTGTACACGTATTATACCTTATTTCAACATCACTAAATAAGAAAGTATATTGTTTACCTTTTTTCAGAATCCAAATTTTCAACAACTAGAGCTGTCAACTACAACGGCCGAACCCGTCACCTCGGAAGTTTTAACAATATTGGATCGTTCTATCTCCCGTGAGGTAAGCGTTGAAGACTTGGGACAAAAACAGTCCACTGTCTCGTTACGCCACTCGCATGTCAGAGACCAACGCCTTACGGCGAGGCACCGGCAAAGGTACCAACGGGCAGCCTCGCCCCTTGACTATCAGCTGGAAGGATATCTCCGTCTCCCCCACATTTTCAACAGAGTAACCACTTGGAGGATTTCACTCTGGAGAATTAAACTCTCACGAATTCAGAGAGACTATGGGCTCGATTGCGTTTCTTTGTGAAATAAAATTGAAAATTAGTTCTAGTGAACGAGACAGGGCAATACGCTGAGCGGAATGTGAAATGATCGGTAGTCACTTTTTCGCATTAAAACTACCCACCAAAGTTGAAACATCTGAATCTAACACCGCACGAAATGTGTTCAAATTTATTCGGGCGAGTATACGTTCGACGGGTAGTTTTTATCGACGATCGTTCGTTTCATATTCCGCTCTAAAGTATTGCTCTATATCGTTCGCTTGAACTAATTTTATTTTTAGTCGTCAATGAAATTAAATGTCACCATGCATTCAGTAGCATTGAAAATTATTAGATCTTGTTGAAATGGTACCTATATAAGAAAGGGCAATGACAAATAGTCGTCATGGAAGAGATTTAATAGATTCTTTAGTGTTCGAGAGTGTGTGGATATACAAATTTGCAGGTACTTGGGTGGTACTACACAGGTTACCTTTTAGCTGCAAAATAATTAATTATTTTTATACCAAAAATTGCTTTAAGCTAATTTTTTTTTTAATATTTCGTTTGGAACGCTTTCAATTGTAGTAGGTACTTGACGCTTAAATATATTTATTATTTTATTTATTTATTTAAGAATTAATTACTATGAAACATTGATTAGCTTATAAAAATAACAGGAACCGAATGGCAAAACCTTAACCTTTTGCTTATTTGTTTCTGTCACCCAACTGGGACTAGCCCGTTCTAGCTAGGGTGGACAGGACTCCAATATTACAATCAAGTTTGCTTGATTGCTTGGTTGCAAATAGATTGATTGCTTGGTTGCAAGTTTGCTTGATTGCTTGGTTGTATATTGTCCCATTTTACTCATTTCGGTCCTTACTTTTGGGACATCTGTCATATTATGCATATTTCTCATGGTTCATGTTTATATTTCTGTTACTCTAAATAAATTTGCAGCAAGCATTCAAATATATAAAACGAAAAACGTAGATATAGAAGAAAAAAGTGGCCTACGATTTTTACTCGGCGCAACCGCAAAGCAATTTTATACATATTTTTTGGATTATAAAAATCCTATCAATATTTGTGGAGTGTGTTCATTTTAAAATCCTATATTAGTATATTCAATAATGGGGTAGATATATTTGTAATAGGCAGATAGGCGTGTTTCAGCAGGTGTTCTGTACTATAGGATAAGATATAGATCCAGGCTATGCGAGGGCCGGAGATTGGAAGGGCACTTATTTTTGATAAACAACTATGAAAATAATATACAACATTCAGGCCTGCAGAGACAGTTCTCTTGAATAGGATTTATTGAATTGAGTGGGATTTTAAAGAGGCATAGAGGGATAGAAACGTTCCTTAAACGTATCTCTGTTCTTTGCTTAGTAGCAGAGAACAGAGATAAGGGCTATGGGAAAGGGGGTGGGGAGGGAGGGGGTTCCGAAAGTCCCGTTATCGCCACATTTTTTTTGGATTGTCAATTTTTAACGAACGTTTTAATCCCTATGTGCTTGTTTTAAATCCCAATCAAATAAATGCCGAAGCTCAACAACCTACGAAAACTGTCAGTAGGTACTTCAGTCGACCCCAGACAATGGTGGTTGCAACATCGCCGAAACATCGCTTGCTACAAATTTTATGCGGTAAATCCATTTTTTTTAATTTATAAAGCTCATTCCGAGTTCAGCTTCGAAATACTACGTTAAATCTAATTAGATTAAATTGGTCTACCTACTCGCCACATATTAAACAACTTGGCCACTTGCTGTAAGCGTATCATTGGCGGGTTTTTCAGTTACAGCTTCAGCGCTTGAAAACTTGAGGTAATTATTTGAATCGTCGGCTGGGAAAAGTTATAATGAGGCACACGCACTTCAGCCCGCGCATGTGAGTTTTCAGCAGTTTTCAAATGTCATTATAATGTATGTATACCTCCCTTGTCAATTAAACTCGGCAACGGAGCCTTTAAAGCAATGGGCATGCGGACTGACTGAAACTTGCGCTAGAATAATATTTATTCAAATAAAATGGATGTCTACCTACCTTTCTTTGGAAAGTAATAACACATGACTGATAAATAGTTTGACCTATACCGATTACAAAACCGATTATTTTATTTTATTTATTAATGAAACAAACAGGACTATATTGGGCCCGATTGCGTTTCTTTGTGAACTAAAACTGAAATGACTTCAAGCGAACAAGATAGAGCAATACCTTAGAGCGGAATATGAAACGAACGATCGTCGATAAAAACTACCTGTCGAACTTATACTCGTCCGAATAAATTTGAACACATTTCGTGCAGTGTTAGATTCAGATGTTTTATCTTTGGTGGGTAGTTTTATAACGTATAACAAAAACACTAGTTGTTAAATTCAAGCAATCAAATTCAATTATAACATTTCGAAAATGTAAGAAATAATCCACATTAAATTTTAAAGCAATCTAAGTGTAATAAAACTATTAATAAAATAGTCCAAGATTGTATTATCCGATAGATCAGATAAGATACGATAGATCTTTGATTTATTATCCGAATCCCTTTTTTTATTCTTGTCTTGTCAAACTCTTGTCTTATATTTTATTATATCTATTGGGTTCCTAGTTTCCCTAGAGAAAAAATACGATATTCGTTTTTTTTTAACGATACACTTATTCCCTCGTTTATCCATTTATTTTGGTGAAATAGATATATCTTTTTCATTTTAACCGGTATTGCGGCATGCACCTTTTAATATATTAATGAAAGTTCACAATTGTCATTCACATTTTTAGAATCGTTTAGGCAGTTCTATTCAGTATATTTTATTACATGTTTCTCTCCAGATATTCGTTTGAGGGTCATTATCAAAAAAGATGTACATGTGACTCACATGATTAAAATTGTGACTAAACTGTTTCGTGACATACCTGTATTTTGTATTAATGTGAGTCACAATTATTATAAAGCCGGGTGTTAAATACAATGCTAATGATATGTAAATTGTAAATACAAGAAAAAAAGAATTAAACGCAGCTTTGTCAACATATCCAGTTTAGTGTATGCAGTATAATCCTTGCTTTACTTTACATGTTTCACGTGAGTCACATCACGTGAGTCACGAAATGTGACTAACATGTCAACCAATTTTTGTGATAACATGACCTAACTTAATTACCATATCAAAATAACTCACAATACAGTTGAATTGGCAACAGAATATTACTTGTATTTGCTATGTCTATGATAGGACAGAATCTGATAATAATACACAGCTTACCTTGGTTAGAATGTCACCGTGATTCACAGGAGAAATTTCGCAATAATTCACCAATAATTCCGTGTCGACAAATAACTGTCACTAAAATCAAAATGGCGGAGATTTGATATGGACGGCACTTCTCATAGTGTTGCCAGTTATGAAATATGAACTTGAAATGCTATCATTTCTACAAAAAGCTGTGACATCGTCCGTGACATCCTCTGAGTGACTCACATGTCAAAAATGCTGGACAAACTTTACGCACCCTTTTTTATTATAAGATTCAACCTAGATTTACAGTATTTCTATTCAAACAACAGGAAATTTATATATTTTTGGAGGTGGAAAAAGATAGGGTTTGAAAAAGAAGATACTTGAACCATATACTGATTTTGTTCTTGTAGGGTATAAAAAGGACAATTATGTTTGTATGAGTCATGAAGGGAGAGAAAAACTAAAAAAAAGTTTTTTATGAAATTAATTAATATTATGCTATGATTACAATGTGGAAAGTCAAGAGAAGGGTGCATATTATATAAAAAAATGACAAAGCAAGGAATGTGTAACATACAACCGTGTGTATATAAACAGCAAATATGTCGGACATGAAATGATTATTTATGTACATCTTTTTAGAATATAACCGTTGAATAGAATTTCCTTGGGGAAAAGTATCAGCAGTTTTCGTACATATATTTAGTTTTAATGAATAAAGATACAATCAGAGCTTTATGACCTGACAAACCGAGGTGAGTAATTTATGTCTTATGATCATTAAAATTACAAGATCTTCCCGATTTTCGTGTTGGCTCGAATATTGTCATATTTAGAATAAATATTTGTAATACAGCATTTTTTTTACGTCTCTAGATAATTTAGAAATGTTAATATTAAAGTCAGCTCAGAGCATATAAAGATTTTTTCTTAGTTATTTTTTTTACTAAAACATTTAAGACACGTTCTAGCTGACAAAAAAGTATCAACCTTGACCTTGGTCGACTTGTAAATACATAATATTATTAAATTAATATGTATAGTCTCTATGCCGCTTATTTCATACTCTATTTAGTGACTACCTTATTGATATTATGCTCGATTGCGTTTCCTTGTGAACTAAATCGGTTCTAATTAGGTCAACTAAATCGGTCCTGTCTCGATCACACGAACTAAATTAGTTCGTGTGATCGAGACAGGACAATACGCTAGAGCGTGAAATGGAAATGAACGGTCGTCACTTTTTCGCATTAATACTGCCCACCAAAGCATCTGAACTAGCTAAAGCTAAAGCATCTGAACCTGATCGCACGAAATGTGCTCAAATTAATTCGGACGAGTATAAGACCGACAGGTAGTTTTTATCGCTGATCGTTCGTTTCATATTCCACTCTAACGTATTGCTCGTTCGCTATATCTCGTTCGCTTGAACTAATTTTAGATTTAGTTCACAAAGAAACGCAATCGGGCCCATTCTCTACAAATAGCAATTCCTATGAAGGATCACCTCGAAATCCCGCACACTGAACAATTTATTTTAAGTATTTCAATTTAGATATAATTAAAATCTATATTCGTTTTTTTTAGAAAGTGATAATCTGATATTTAATTGCCTTAATGTAGAGATATTTCTTGGCTTAGTATTGAAGTAGGCTATATATCATCTTGCAAGAGGGTTTAGTCGTTTTCGGATTTTATTTCCTTTTAAATCTTTATTTCATCATAGTATCAGAATACTAAATTGATATACGCAGGTATTAATTCAGAATAGATACATGTTATTTCTAGTGATGTGGTAAACCATAAACTAACATAAGAGAAATAGAAGACTCCAAACGGCAACGCTGAGACACTCCTGAGGGAAATTTCTCGAAGCCCTCGGGAACCCTCTGCTGCCAACCGCTTGATCTTGGCCATCTTTGAATTTTATGAGAGCAATAATTAAATTGGTGAGTTTTAAAGAACCTAAGGATTTTTTTAAAAGAGAAAAATAAAACTGTGAACTTTTCAGAAAGGGTATTTATCTAAATTTAATATATTGCTATATTTTAATAAGATAAATATTTTAATGATATAATATTAATTTCGTTTTATTTGAGAAATAAATAAAAAGTTTTAATAACACTTAACAACTTAAGTGCCTCTTACTCATCGTGCCCATTGTCGATACATTAAGAAATACAATTTAATGATTTTTCTTTAATAAAACATAATAAACAAATCTGATGAGACACAGACAGCGATTTCAATGTATAAATAAGATATTTTCATGCACACTCTTTTTTCTAATGCTCATTTAAATGAGTATTAGAAAACATTTAACATTTAAATGTTCTTCGTGTTATGTAGGTAGATACATGTTTCATTCAACATCAAACGGATATTTTGGAACTAAATATCTCCACATTAGAGCTGTCGTGTCGTTTTAATGCTCATAGACAACAACAAAAAAATTGTCTTCCTTTTACTCTTTCTTTTACTTTTAAGTCTATTCTATTTGCCACACTCTTTTTAACGGAATTTAATGTTCCATTTTAACGCCGATTTCATAATGGAATCGCGATTTAATATTTTGAGGACCACAATTTAAGGTAACTTAGGTATAGGAGAATTTTAATAAAGGTTTTAAATAATTTATTGTATTATTAGAGCCTTAGCTCCACTCTAGAACAGGCTAGTCTCAGTTCGGTGACATACCTACTAGAACAAGCATGGTGTCAAGGTTTTGCCATTCGGTTCCTGTTGTTTTTTAAAGGAAAATCAAGGTCATACACATATCATTTCTAGTAATTATTTCTTTAATAAGTAAATATTTTATTTTAACAAACACCGGTTCAAATAGAAACAGTACCTTCCTTTTATTTTCTAGATACTTTGTGCCTATAGATTATTAAAACTTAATTTTCTAATGCAAAATAAAAATAAAATACATATTTTAACTAATAAGGTGACATTGGGCCCGATTGCGTTTCTTTGTGAACTAAAACTAAAATTAGTCCAAGCGAACGAGACAGAGCAATATGTTAGAGCGAAATATGAAACGAACGATCGTCGATTAATACTACCTGCCGAACTTATACTAATCGGAATAAATTCGAGCATATTTCGTGCGGTCTAAGATTTGACCTTGGCGCGCAGTTTTAATGCGAAAAAGTGACAACCGCTCATCTCACACTCGCTCTAGCGTATTGCCCTGTCTCGTTCACACGGACTAATTTCCGATTTTAGTTCACGAAGAAACGCAATCGAGCCCATTGTTAACTAATAACTAATAAGAGAAAAATCTCCACAGAAAGCTAGGTACAATATGTACACTTATTATAAAATGTTTTTGTATTAGGATAAGGATTTTATTTTTGTAAATTGTAACTTCAATTATTATGGAAATAAATTAATAAAATAAATAAAAACATATTTACCAATTTAAACACTAACTGCTTTTATTTGCTAAAAAATTTTTATCGGTAGTTATTTTTCTTTTCTGGTAATCGATCGCTGCCAACTTTTAATCAGAAAGTATAATTTGCTTTATAAAAATATCAAAGGAAAATCTTCGATATTCATAATGTTTATCGCCATCTATACGCTACTAGTAAAACTTCTTGCTCTCTAGCCAAGATCGAAACCCGATAATCGATAAAACGAGAATACTTTATTATTTATTATTTCCATTCAATACTCGTTTAAATGCCAATAGTATTATAGAAATTCTATTTTTTTGTATCTTTAAGTCTAATTGATAAGAAATAGTTCTGAAGGGATTGTATAGATCCAATTGATAAGAAATGCCTAACCTTCCAATATGACTAGTTAGTTATACTAATGTGTGACAGATGGCACTGTTTAAAATAATTAAATAATGCTTTCTTAATCCAAAATTAGTAATAATAATACCGTGCGAAATTCTTAGAAATTCAATTACAATAACTTGAAAGCTTTTTAATTAAAAATAATATATCTAATACATGTTAGCATTTTAACCAAAATTCCTATTCGACGTTCGAAGACACATGGCACTATAATAGAATCTGCCCAAACTTGGCCTATTAGAATCACGTTCCAAACCTTTCCCATTAGAAAACCAATATGGCGACTCCCTCATATAATAACATACTTGGGTGGGTGCCAAAGTAACCCCACTTTGCTTAAGTTTGGAAAATAACAGGCAAGTTGTAAACGTGAGTGAAACCGCTGTGTATGCGAGTATATAAGACGTTTAGCCCCACACTCGAGTAAAGTATGGCCAGTGATGTTAGCCTTGTATTGATCTGGGGTCCTCAGAAGCATACCAACATAAGTAACACTCTATACAATCTCCGAATGAGATATTGTATGGTCGGAACGAATGGTTATGGGAGTCGTTAAAATATAGGTAGGTACATACAATTCAGTGGCGTAACTAAAGATAATGTGCTCCAGTGCAAAAGTGATCAAAATGCCCCTCCCCATACTCATTTACATTCATTGTGGCATATAGGATGTAATACTGTTATTATATATTTATATTGTAGCTACATTATAAATCGGCATTTTCATTTGGAGTTCAACGAGTTCCCAAGAACTTCAGCAGGACACGCGGAATCACAACGAAAATTGCGGGAGAATGTTCGAAAAAAATATTCCTATATATAGACCCAAACAATCATTTCAAATTCCTCGGCAGAAAAATCACCCATCAGGGAAAAGACGTCTCGGGCGATCATGTTATAGAGCATTTCAAAAGTTGCCTGGCGAAAATAGATGCCTTGCTAATTTCTGGCCCTCGTAAGGCCTGGATCTATGACAATTATCTAACGTCACATTTGTCATGGCCCTTTCTTATTTACGATTTTACCAAAACCCAACTGTCCCGTCTAGATGCGCTGGTGACAGCTAGTTTAAAATCCTGGCTGTCCTTAGCCAAACCAGCTGACCCCTCGACTCTCTTCAGGTCCAAACAAAATTTTGGGCTAGCGCTTAAACTGCCCTCTCTGCTCTACGCCAAGTCCAGAATAACCAAAAATTCGATTCTCTGCAATTCCAAAGATCCGGCAATATCGAAGCACGTAATAAGTGGCCGTAGTGATTCAAATGATCTACAAGCCCGCGTAGACTTCCACAAAAAGTTCCTTACTGGAATCAGCCAGAATGGCACTGGTCTGGGGTATGGCAGTACAACCACGAGCGACGTGGACTTGAAGAAGTCTCTTTTGCGGGGAGATTACGACAGCAAGAGTATGGCTCATGCTATTGGCCTTCAATGCCAGAATGATTGGACAACAATTGGGGACTTTTGCATTCCGCCTCCAATGCACTGGAAGGTAATGCTCTATGACTGGACGCCAGAGATGCTGAAATTTTATTTGAATGCCTTTCAGCATACACTTCCAGACCCCAGTAACCTCGCTCGTTGGAGCTTTGCCGAGGATAGTTCTTGTCCCCTCTGTAGCAATACCCCTTGCACAGCTAGACACATTCTAGCTGGCTGCAAGGTGGCTTTAGATCAAGGACAGTACACTTACCGCCATGACAAAGTTCTCGCTGTTATTCGCGAGGTAATTAGTCTCTCAGTGGCTCGTGCCAACAAGGGTTTGACAGTATCCTCCAAACCCCCAATACAGTTTGTGCGGGATGGCTCTAAAGGCAAAAAACATTTAACTACAAAACCTTTCTCAATAATCGAGAAAGCTACAGATTGGATTCTGGAGGTTGATTCGGTCTCTAAGCAGTATAAATTCCCTGAAAGTCTCGGATGCACAGCCCTCCGTCCAGATATAACTCTTTACTCTCTATCTCGGAAGGTGGCTCTTATCGTAGAATTAACTGTTCCATGGGAATCAAATATCCCAAAAGACCACGAGTACAAATTAAATAAATACCATGATCTCGCAAATGCCGTAACCCGGAACGGCTTCACTGTTCACCTTCACGCGGTGGAAGTTGGCGCTCGTGGCCTGCCAGCTAAATCTCTATTTCACCTCTTTAAAGATCTTGGCCTTTCCAGAAAAATAATCAACTCTTTCTTAGAAAAATTATCTAAAACTGCGATTTGCGCATCTCAAATTCTATGGCTTCGAAGGGGGAGTGAATGGGTGGCAAGGTGAACGCTCACATGTGGCAAGACAGCTGTCCTAAACCTACCACAGCCGGTTCGTAAGTCCGGAATCCACTGCTCACCCCCCAGAAGTGTAAAAAAATAGTATTATGATGGGCCCGACTCCGGTCGGTGAATTCCATGGCAGCTCCGTTTGTATTTATTTATATGACGCTTTCCTGTTAATTTATTTACTAGGTTATATTCCACCACCTTTTGATAGTTAATAAAATAAATAAAAAAAACAAAAAATAAGGTCAGTTTTTAATAATTGATTTTGAGTAGAACTACCGAAGTGCAAAACTGGTAAGATTAAAAAATATCCACCTAATATTATTACAAATGTACCAATTTTTGCATGACTACATATTTAAATTAATTAAGTATTTAATGGGCTCGATTGTGTGTCTTCGTGAACTAAAATCGTAAATTAGTCCATGTGAACGAGCCAAGGTAATACGATAGAGCGCAATAAAAGATAAGAATCCACATCTGAATCTAACACCGCACGGAATGTGTTCAAATTAATTCGGACGAGTATAAGTTGGACAGGTAGTTCGACGATCGTTCGTTTCGTATTCTGCTCTAACGTATTGCACTATCTCGTTCACTTGAACTAATTTCAGTTTTAGTTCACAGAGAAACGCAATCGGGCCCAATGTACCTATTATAAAAAATATATGAACAAATTAATTTGTAGTGCGGTTTTCGTTTTGATTTGCACTCTGCAAAATCATCGATCAGTTTTGAGATATCCATTTTTTCGGCTTCAAAGCTTCCTAGCAGAGTTAGATGGAACGTCGATAGGAGACTAACGTTCAGTTTTGGGCCCCCAAACTACCGCGGGCCCCAGGGCGCCGCACCGGCTGCACCGGCTTAGTTACGCCACTGATGCAATTGTAACGGACCTTGGCGAGCCCGCAGCCCCGTACAATTGGTTGGTTGAAGAAAACTCTGATTCCTCATTTGAACTCCTGGATTTTATTGTGCAGATCCTCGAATACGCAATACATGTGATTTAGAGGTTCGTTTACTTTATTCAAATAGATTACAGGATTTAATAATAATAATAATAATAAATAATAAATAAGCGCTTTATTTGCTTAAACAAAAAGGCAAGCTTATTGCCTAAAAGCAATATCTTATAGCTAACCTTAACCAAGTGGAAAAACATGTTATGCGGTAAAAAGACATACATGTTTCCGGAATACTATGTATTAGGTACATGGTAACTTCTGATTCCAACTCGTATTGTACTTAGTTGCTGATGCCATTACACAGTAATCGTTTTTCTAGCTTTATTCATGTACGATTCAGACTTGGCAACCTAGCTATATGTATCGATTTAGTAGATTCCTATTCGATTTACTCAAGGAGAAGTACCACCCTTAACATCACATATCATAATCGAAATAAAAGTTAAAATTAATGATTAAAAGATATTACCTGTAGGCATGTGTAATTCGACCGAAGAGATTAGCATATTATTATAATTGTAGTAACGCATATTCGTGTTTCCATTCCTGCACTATTTGAGATAAGGAAAATGTAGTAAGAACATTCCAGCTGCCACGAGTGGGGGACTGTTGGGGACTGAGCTAAATGTAAGCGGTGGCTGAGGTGCGGGGACCGGCGTTCGGTCTCCTTACCACAGACAACTAGAGTTGTCAACTACAACGAGCGAACCCATCACCTAAGAAAGTTTTAACGTGAAGTGAACGCAGAAAACTTAGGACAGAACAGTCCATCGTCAAGCTCCGGAACATGCCCGTAAGAGGCCAACGCCTTATCCGCGAGATAACCAGGTATGTTACCCAGCTGGCTTACACTCACGCCCCTACTTCCAGTTGCGATTAGATTACTCCGGTCACTCGACTGGTTACGAATTCGAGGTCGCTTGCGCGGTCCTCTCCCTCACGAAGCTGTGAAACGGTTTAAGCCGAATCTATCGCGGACCACCATCCTTTGCCCGGCTGATCACCCGGAATCGAGTAGCCGATGGTCGTTTCAAGAGCAGTCGCCGTAAGGTCAGCAACCACCCCTCTCTATAGAAAACAGTATAATACAATACAATTAACTACTCCAGTAGATAGGCATTCCTACACTTGGATGCGTCACAAAATAAAATGCTAAAAATTTAATTATTAAAAACATAACTATCGTGATAGTTGTCATGGCTGTAATATTATATTTAATATTTCCTACATACAAATAATCAAAATATGCTAATGTAATTTAAGAGTCAGGGAGAATAATATATTAAAATGGGAATGCAAATTCTATGTAGAATAATCAAAAAAATATATATTTTATTGTCTATCCAGCAATATGCCTTCGTATTTAAAAAAAATGAATAGATGTATAATAAATTATATGAAAATTAGAATGTCAGCTATCATAATACCATTATGTTCAAAACTTTACGCATTTCATTAATCATCAACATGGAAAATAAACTCAGAATTTTCAAACTCCCTTATACCTTAAATTGGGTTTCTTACCAAATTATGTAAAATTATGTTTTTAAAGTACTGCTTCCAGACTCCCCCGACTGTTAGTCAAAATGCACAATCGATTGGCTTACGCCACACGGTGCACATGTACCGTCCAGGAGCGCCTTACCACAGACAGTGGCCGACATCACTCGCCTGGTGCTACTCAATAGTAATAGGTATAAGTATGTACGCTAACTAAAAAACGCGTGTTCTCCGAACGCCGGTCCCCGCACCTCAGCCACCGCTTACATTTAGCTCAGTCCCTAACAGTACTTCATTCACATTTCAATGCGCAAACATTTTGCTCGCTTTTCCATGTCGTCTGAAAATAATCAGTGTTTCTAAGGTAACCACCGAAAGCAAATATCGCGGTGATGACAGTGCAGGAATGGCGACACGATATGCGTTACTACAAGCTTAATTATATTATGCTGATCTTGAGGACGAAGCATGGGTATACTTACAAATGGGGCTGTTGGAGTTGGTCACGAAGACCCATTCATTCAAGATCGGTCATACTCACGGGTCAACACCCATCAGGCGGCCTCCACGCAGAAGGGAGAACCAGGGTAGGACGCTGGCCTGCGGGCCAGTCTCCCTTAGGAGTCAACCTTCGGGCGCTCCTGGGTAGTTTGCACACCGTGCGGCGTCAGCCAATCGATTGTGCTTACGACTAATAGCCGGGGGAGTCTGGAAACAGTAATGTTTTCTATAGAGCGGGGGTGGTGGTTAACCTTATCGCGACTGCTCTTGAAACGACCATTCGGTCACCCGATCCCCGGGTGAATAAGCCAGGCAAAGGATGCCGTGGTCCGCCATAGATTCGGCTGACACCGAATCACCGCTTCATAAGGGCTTCCGACCTCGATCCTGTAACCAGTCAGGAGGTAGGAGGTATCCTGAAGGGTAATTCCAGACGGAGATATTCTTCCAAACAAACATCATGTTACAGGCAAGACTTTTGATTTCTTCGCTTTATCTAAAACAGTCAAGTATGGGCGTTTGCACCATGTAGTTAGACCACATTCGCGTCACCCCCGCTCGCCCCTCAAAAGGGTAAGCAGCGGCGGCGTAAGGGACCGACCGGTCTGAGGCGCGCGCGCCAGCCTTCGTAAGGGGTGGTCGCGCACAGGTAAATACAACCGCCAACCACCCCACGCTTTCACCCCAACCCCTACATTTCCCCCCCACGAGCAGAACCCACGACCGACGACCCACGGCCGCTCTTAACCACCAGCCTCCCAACGCAACGGCAATCTATTAACGCACACCGCCTTAGTCTTTATGACTACCTATTACTCACACATACTCGAATACTTAATACGACTGAACAGTACGTCCATAATTATTATTAAAATGTATGTGGTCTTATAGAATGATGACACATATATTTTTTTTAGAATTGGCTTTTTATTACATCCTTAAATCGCCTTTCTACAAAGGATATTTAGAACCAAAAATTTTGTTTGAAAGATTATACTTTATTGCCGTTGCAGTTGACAACCCTATTTGTACGTAGATTGTCAGCAATTTCAATTTCAATTTTAATTTCTATCATTTGAATTTTAATTTTATTAATTTTCTTCTTTAAGACTTGCCCTCTGGACAGGCATATTAACAAGCGATATTAAATTTGTAGTATCTCAACATAACCTAATGGCTAGTGATGTGGTAAACAATTATATGTCAAAGAGATGAATGTCCTTTCCAGATAGGTTTATAATACTACTTAATACACTACTATACTAATTTAAATATGTTTTGTATTAGGATAACATTTTTTAATACCTTGTATATTTATGGAATAATAAAATAAAAAATCATAAGAAATAAAAAATGTTTTGCCGTCCGCTATCGTGCAGTAGCATGGCTAACATCATCGATCAGGCTCAATTGTTTAAAAATATGAGCTTCCCCATGATTGTTTGCAATTCTTGATAGTAAACATTTGCGATAAGTGTTATGCCAGACCGCATGAAGTAGAATTGGATAGCACTGGTATGGGACCTCATATTAGAAAATAATGCTATAGTATTTCAACTTTCCATGATTACACACGAAAATATCCGAGCAACAATAATCGACGGAAAGACAAACAAATCACTTATTTAATACTCGTGTATAAAATTATAAATATATTCTGCTGCAAAAATAATACAATTGTTTTGATTGATAATTAATTATTGACAAAATGGGGTGCTTTCGCTTTCAACAGACGTCTAATACATTATCTCTTTTACGAAACAGCCCTACCTTGCGGCAAAAGTAAGAGTACGCATGGCGCTTAGTCTCTTTCTTTTATTACATTTATTGTTCCCGACATTGTGACTACTTGATTAGTGGACTTAGTAGTAGGTGATAACACCCGGTCGTAAGTTCCACGCGCGAAACCCACGCAACCGATCAAACGGCGAACTCTGAAACGGGCCAAAGCACGGAATATCAAAAATCGCAACATCTAGTAACTTGAAATCGAAGACTATCGCGGTTGTTTGATATTATAAATAGGATAGAAAGAGAATTTACCGCGTGAAATTTTTAGCACCCGACGTTTCGGTGACATTGCAGCCGCCGTTGTCCAGGGTAGACTGAAAGAGCTGTCAATCCGTTGTTTTGCTGGTAATGATAACAATAAAAATTCTTAGTGCCATCGATCGCATTTTTATATAGGTAGGCTATTTACATAACAGAAATAATACGGAGAGATTATAATGCCATATACCTACTCGCATTAGTCTATTTGAACATTGATGCATCTACTTATAACGTATACCAAATTAAAATTGAAAATTTCATTAAAATATTATAAAAATAATCAAAGAATTGATTAGTAGGTAATAGGAGAATTACAGAGAACAAATATTACAAATTTTATTTATAATTTAAGTTATGACTATATAGTTTATTATTGACCGAAGGATATGTGTATTTAATTATCTATTTACTTCAATGTTTTATTTTACTATAATTATATATTTACATATTTTATTTGTATGCATATTTTTATTTAATTCAATGTTTTTTTTCCATTTTCGCTTTTTTTCTTTTTGTTTAAACTACTTTTTTTTCTTTTGATTATGTTTTCTTTTTAAACTAGTATTTGTTTAATATGTCTGCCCTAGAACAAGTGTTCATACTTAGTTGGGCGACATGGGACCGATCTTCACTATAAGCGTGACACAACTTGCTGTGGGTTTTATTTAAGTGTAGATATTAAATATAATTTGTTACGCTTGTTGCTTATTATGTACATTGCTTTAAATAAATAAATAAATAAATAAAATAAACCAAGAAAATATATAAATTCCCCAGTTTGAAATATTTTCCACTCACTTCGATTTCCACAACTTACTACTTCCACAGATTTATTTCGATTAAAAGCGGGCGACACTGACTCGCTGCTCACCGGAGATCGACGAATGGACATAAATCCGAGCGCAGGCGACGTACTGTTGGGGACTGAGCTAAATGTAAGCGGTGGCTAACGTGCGGGAACCGTTCGTAGAACACGCGTTCTATCGTTAGCGTACACACCTATACCTATTACTGCGTTAAGTAGCACCGGGCGATTGATATCACAGCACTAATGTCTGTGGTGGGGAGAACGCCGGTACCCGCACCTCAGCCACCGCGTAAATTTAGCTCAGTCCCCAAAAGTACGTACAATTGGTCGTATGGAATGCCTGCACCTCTCCCTCGTATACCATTTCTAATACCTACGATCAGGAGATTAGCTTGATGTACGTATAACCGTCTGGATAGTATGTAATTATTGCAAACCATGCTGAACTAATTTTAGCTATTTATTTTGGTAAATAGCGCTAAAAAGACAGTTTTGTATCTATTCAGAGAAATTAAGGTGAGATATATCGACTCACAAGGTTACTATGGAAACGCAGTAAAAATGAGCGAAGCGCAGACCGTACTGCTATTTTCCTATGTGAGATAATTGATATAGTAGGTTATTAGATTGCTCAATGCCGTACTACGTTTCGGCAGCTAGGATATTACTATGAAACGCTACGTGTAGATGGCACTCATAATTCCAAACCTTCTCTAATCTTCTCTAATGTTTATTAGCCCTATATATGGCGTTGGAAACCCGAATATATGGTATACTTTCTCAAAAAATAATAATAGTATGATAAGAAACGAATTTATGTCATAGCTCTTATTATTTTAATAATATTTACATAAAGATGTTAATTTTAATTGGGTGTAAAGCTTTCAATACATAATAATGTTCTAAATAGAATATTAGACGGCTTTCTAATAATATCTCCGTATTATTTCTGTGATGTAATCAGCCTATATGAAAATGCGATAGATGGGACTAATAATTAAATGTTTTTATTGTCATAATTTGTCAAGTATAGGGTTTTTAAAGCAATCAGTCATATATAAAAAAAATCATTGTCAATGTTATTATAGAAGACCAACTAAATTGTTATTATTTTTCCGGACAATGATATCAGCGCCACCTGCATGTCGCCGGCTCAGAAAAGTTTCCAAAACATGCTATGGCATTAGGCTAAGAATTTGGGAGCTAATGGGCCCTTGCTGAGTTGGCCACGAAGACCCGTTTTGTTCAGGGTTGGTCACACTCACGGGTCAACACCCATCCGGCGGCCTTTGGCATTAGGGCTAGTTTCCCCTAGGAGTCAATCTTCTGGCGCTCCTGGACAGTCTGCGCACTGTGCGGCGTAAGCCAATCGATTATGCATTCTGACTAAAACAGTCGGGGGAGTCTGGCCGCAGTACTGTTTCCTATAGAGCGGGGGTGTTTGCTGACCTTACGGCGACTGCTCTTGAAACGACCAGCGGCTACCCGATTCCGGGTGGACAGCCGGGAAAAGTATGCCGTGGTCCTCGATAGATTCGGTTTACACCGTTTCATCGCTTCGTAAGCGAGAGGACCGCGCAAGCGACCTCGAACTCGTAACCAGTCGAGGGACCGTAGTAATCTGGTCGCAACTGGAAGTAAGGGCGTGTGTGTAAGCCCGCTGGGTAACATACCTGGTTATCTCACGGATAAGGCGATGGCCTCTTACGGGCATGTGGCGGAGCTTGACGGTGGACTGTTTTGTCCTAAGCCTTCTGCGTTCACTTCACGGGAGATAAAACGAACATTTCGTTAAAACTTCCTGAGGTAACGGGTTCGCTCGTTGTAGTAGACAACTCTAGTATTGCATTAAGCAATTTAATACCCTATATAGTCAATGGTAAGAGTCTCGCGCATGTTTGCGCAGGAATAACACAGGTTGGTTATGAGCAAGTTTCAAGCACCTTGACGATTTTACAAATATTTTACGTAACTGATGTGCATTTTTTTTTCATGCATAGTACATAAATTGAGAGAATAGCTCATAACTTAATTGCATGCATAGCATATAACTGAATTTGCAAGAATATGAATGATAATGCGATTTTTTCATTTATTTATTTATTTATTTATATACCTAAGTAATGCAAATATTAAAAATAACAGTAAACAATTTCAGCGTAGGAATTATGCATAGAAATACTTTCAAAATTGAGTCAAACGCAGAAAAAAGAATACATTGCATAGTCTAGTGGCAACGTCACCTAACTAGGCCGGGACCTGTTCTAAGGTAAACATTTATTTTTGAATGTGCTTGCACAAATACCGTGTTTATAAAAACGGCATATATTCCATGTGTGCACAAAATAATGGAATTGCAAAACAATATTAAAAATGACTAAATACTTAAATTAAAGTTAGAAATGGAAAATTAAAATGACAGCAAATAAATTCAAATCAGAAAAAAAACAAAACAATTTAAAATAGTAAAAATTAGAATAGGAATTTAAACAAAATAGTCCTGCATTTTACCTATAACTAAGATAAAATAGTGTTGAAACTAAAACAAATTATCTCCTAATATACGTTAAAACAAAATAAATAATTGTTGTTGAAACGTCCACACCCTGTCTGCAAATTCCACTCTGTCGTTCCATGTGTATCGTTATGTAGTCTATAAAACTGTTAATTAAAGCGAGTTAAACGACTATAAGCAGAACATTATGCTTAGGTATAGTCGAAATGATAAACCATTTGCCACGTCTTAAGATGAGACAGGCGGCCGCTCATCCTGAGGTTGCTTAATTTATAAACTTCAGTTGACCTGGATCTTGTTTCTCCAAATGTCGTTATATTCCGTAGCAAATTTTTATTTTCTTTTATTTAAAGAAATGCGCATTTTTTAAACCACAGTACATTACATAATATCATTAGAGGCACCGTTGTAAATAGTAGCAAAAAAGAGAGTACCCCAGCCCAGTCCTCCTTTAGTTCAACGCCGCCTAACTAGGCCTAGGCCCGTACTAAGGCAAGCATACCAAGAAAATAGTAGCTTGTGCATACTTCAAACTGCATATGTTAAAAGAGAAAAAAAAATACTATCTAATAATATTAGGAATTAACTTAAGGCAATAAACAATGTATGTACACATTAATCATTACTCTAGAAACTAGGTCATTGATATGTCAATGCGTCTGTCAGTCTGTTAGTCTGCAAATAATATTTGTAAAACTGCCTATCATAAAACACAATACAATTAATTTCAATAACACGGAAAAGGTAAATAATTAATTGGAATTGCAATAAATAGTGAAATAATCAAATTGAAATAATTATGGATGGAAAAAGGAATTATAATAAATAGTCAAAAAATCAAATTGGTCAGAGGATTATCAAATTGAAATAGTCAATTATAGGTACATAAAATGTGCATGTTATTAGTTATAATATAATTTTGAATGTAATCGAATTGAAAATAAATAAAAAAATTAAGACCCACCAACAGCGATAAAAGAAATAATATTAAATTAAATAAATCTACATCATAAGGTCAAAAATGTATGCGAAAACTCCAAAAATAGATAGTTTTTAAAAGATAGAGTCATTTGTCTTTCGTTTGTATAATCATAAAATATTGTAGGTATGTGAATAACTTCCAAGTGGAAAATTATGTAGAATTCGTAATATCGTCATCAAATTTAAGTAAATCATGTCTTCTCTATTATAACTCATATTGGGCAGCCTCTAGCTACATATACATAGTTATACAATATCTGTCTATCTCCAAATCTACGTCCTTTTAAGGAGCCGAGCGTATGTGGATGTATATATGTAAAGATAGAGATATAATATATGTATAATATAACAGACACCCATATATCTATATGTAGGGTATATACAGGGTGGAAAGCCTCGTCTCACGTCCACATCCTTTGAGCTCCGTCCCTGTTATCCACAAGCGCCCCCCGCGTCCCTCCGCATACAACCCCCTCCTTACCTCCTTCCGACCCCCGCCCGGCCAAACAACCCCCGCGGCGAGTTTCGGCACAAAGCAGGACGGGGAGGGGGTGTATTTAAACCGGCAACCCCCTCCTACCCACACACACAGATACACATACACGTGGATACGTTCAAACGCGAGCATTCTGCCGGGGCCTAATAATACATGACATGCATGTATGTATTGGCCTGTACAAAACTGACAGGACCGACCCACTCATTGTTACAGACGCTCCTGAATATACACATACTAAGCAAAAACATATAGGCCGCAATAAGATAATTATTATAAACGACGTGCAATTTTTTTAAAAATATGTGCAATCTTATATCATAATATTCATATAATATCATAATATCTTATATCATATATTCAATATCATAATATGCATCTTAAAATATTCTTACACTTTTAAACTATTTATGTTTTCTACCTACTTATGTATTCTATCGAATATAAAGGTAATTTCGTTTTCAGTGGGTATCATTAAATTTTGATCAAATAATAAATTAACAATTCAATAACAAATAATAAATTAATAATAAATTAATAATTACTATTTTCGATGTCAAAATACATACTTTAAATAAACTAGATATATTTTTATACACGAACATTCCAATCGCATTGTATTTCAGGTAAATATTTCTGTACGACACCATTTTCCCTCCGATGAGTCATCGGTGAAAATTAATTTAAACTATATATAAAAAATACATATCGTTATATTCGTATCCAATTGGAGTATATACTGTTCTCGGGCTCATAATTATGTATATTACTACAGGTAGTAATATAATTGTATATTAGTAATATAATATAGTAATTGTATATGTAATATAATGTTATATTTCTACTTGTAGTAATATACAAATATATACAATAGTAATATACAAGCTTCTGTAAGTAACAGTTAGTTATTATGAGCTTTTTGCATGACAGCATTTTAAGTATCTTACCTACTGGACTGGATTGGGAAATGCTTATTTTAAATGAGATGTATGCCTGGATGAGCACCACTTTCAACAGTGCAATGTGGGTTTAATGGGATCCCTTTATCGCTAGCGAACGATCGCCCTTCATCCACATCTCAAAAACAAAGGGTATCCTTTTGCAAACCAAAATAAAATGTCTTTATTAAAGACAAATTAAAGCAAAAACAATGAAAAAAATCACAATGAATCGTCTCTTAAATGCGGAATGACATACCGAAAATTCGATTCGAAATTCGAATATATCCACTCTTTAAAAGGACGATATACCATTGCTGGGCTTGCTATCAGCCAGCCATTAAATGAAAATAAAAATAAAATACTTCATTTGCTCGTTGCCATGAAATAAGATATAAATCGTAATTTCTGGTCGAGAAGTTTATACTTAAGGCTATATGATATTTACAGAGTTCAAAACATAAGATTAAATTATATAATATTTGATTGGTTTTTTGTAAAATTTCTTTTTTTAAGAATTCGTTTAAAGGATGACACTTTGATGAAAAAATAAAAGCCACTTTTATAGCTGGAAGGTTTTCCCGGACTGGATTGGGAAATGCTTATTTTAAATGAGATGTATGCCTGGATGAGCACCACTTTCGACAGTGCAATGTAGGTTTAATGGGATCCCTTTATCGCTAGCAAACGATCGCCCTTCATCCACATCTCAAAAACAAAGCGTATCCTTTTGCAAACCAAAATAAAATGTCTTTATTAAAGACAAATTAAAGCAAAAACAATGAAAAAAATCACAATGAATCGTCTCTTAAATGCGGAATGACATACTGAAAATTATATATAAAATATAATTTTTATTATTTATATATATATATATATATATATATATATATATATATATATATATATATATATATATATATATATATATATATATATATATATATATATATATATATATATATATATATATATATATATATAAATAATCGGGAATTTATAGAATCAGATCAGAGTATCCAAATAATATTATTTAAAAATTTCAAAAATAATTTTTAAAAAACAATATAATGACTAGGTCTTATGCTTTTTTCAATTACTGTTGTTTGTATAATATGGAATCATTATATTTAGACAATGAATCTATGAATAGGTACTTATAGAAAACCATCATTTAAACTGGTACAATGTTTGAAATGTCATGACCCTCGAAATCGGTGAGATCATAGAAAGGGTGTTTTATCAGCATCTTTTTAATATTTGTTTTTTTAATTTTGCGTCTTTTGGCTATTTAATAGCGGTAGAGAGTAAATTATAGTATTTAATGCTAAGGTATAAGTAGATTTTCGGTACTTTTGCCAGTTTTATTCGGGGTACATATAAAAGGGAGCTACCGCGGGTATAGTAAAAGTGAATGTCAGCATTATTTGCAGTTTCTGTAAGGTGCTGTCACCAAATCACACTCAAAAATATAATAAGTACATCCTTAATCATTTGGAAATATGATACTTACTACATGGTGTTTTTCTTGAGAACGAGTTTTCATACGGAACGCATCTTCCAAGAAATTTTATAATGTTGAGCGACGGACTGTCCAGAGGAATTATTGGCTGGGAGTTTTTCAGCCGTTTAACTACTCGCTTCATTCTCTGACGCTTTAGTACATAAACCACAATCTACTTCGATAATGCCCGGAATAAGGAAGTCGTGCTTTTTCAATCCATTATCTCAAATTTTTAAACCTTCTAATGCAATTGTATCTGCCATTCTTAGTTCAAAATTTCGTTTTCAAGAACGCTTTTAAATATTGTTTAATATTTTTATAGAGACATACTGATGCTAGTTTTGCAAAGTATTCCTTAGATTGCTAGTTTCATTTATATGAAAAATAAAATAATATTATTCTAAGTAAATGTTTATAAAATAGTAGGTATGTAGTGTACAAATTCAATTATATGAACCATATTATATTTCAAATAATAATTCTTTCATAATAATCATGATCAACATTTAAGGCGACATGAGACCTCAATGGGCGTACACGCGAAAAAATAGGCGGGGTCAATTTTGTAGGGTTGGACCAATAAAAATCTAGCGTTGACGAAGCGTCAAGCGCAGATTCTACGTCCGCTCGCGCCGACTACTAGGCGCATACTAAATGCTCTATCGCAGCGCTAGCACAAAACAATTATCTTTACGCAGTGGTGGTATAAGGTTGTTAATGGCAAAGCATATTTAGCGTAACTTAGTGCGCTCTCACGTTTTAATTAATTGTAATTCATTTAGAGCCTAAATAAAAAATGTGGCTAAGTGATGCCCTAGAAAATTAACCAGTCAATATAATGAAATTATAATAAACCACACTCACTGCTTACATTGTAGGAGTAAACGCGCCTGAAAGTTTTCGAAGTCAGTTTAAAGCCTTAATGTCCAAGGCGATGAGCAACTTTTTTGAGTCCAAATTTTAAATTGGTTCTTTATCGAGGGATTCACTTAGAAACTTTTTTAATGCTTATGTTTTTCAAAAAACTCATTATAAAATTCTTCAGATATGGTCGTGCCCAGGTATCATGTCGCCTTAATATACATAAAACATTTGTTATATAGTTATGTTCAAAGTCTACAGTACATTATAATAAATATCTAGGATACAAACCAATAGTTTTTAATAAACTGATAACTTATAACAGTAGGCATAGTAAACGATAACTTTCATATTTAGTTTGGTAAAAGACTTTTGAATCGCGGTGTATTACGCAAAATAAAAGCAATATATAGATTCATTAATTTATAGGCTTAATATAATGCTATTGAGCGTAAGTATATACCCTCTTCTATATTATAGATGGCTGACGTAACTCAATTATTTTATAAGTGGTTAAGACTAATAATAGTTACATAATAGATCTGAAATTGGCGAAATCAAGGATTATATTATATCCTATAACTGTATTACTTTGATTACATTGTGAAAACATCGACTATAGTCTAACCAGTTGGGTTTACAATTTAATGTACATTTATGTATCTACAGATCTAGTCGTTACTTAAAATAACATCATTCAGGATTATTTTCAAAAGTTTACCTATCTAGTTACTAAAATAGCAATACGATAATAATAATACATTCAAATTATTACAAATCCGTAATTTCAGTAAATCATCAGAAGTGACAATTTACATTAGTTTGAATATTGTAACTTTTGATTACATTTTTTTTTAAATATAGCCTAAAATATTAAATATTCAGCAAAAAAACATCATATAAATAAAGTACCTACTAATAAGGTACTCGAATCCTAATATATAGTCATTTGCATGGCTACCATTTTTAATGTCCAAGTACATACAGTACACGGATAACAAACTTAATATACAAATATTTTTTATAAAATATTTCACCTAACAATAAATCACTTTAAACAATGTCAAAACATAAAATCACAGTCAGTTGAAATAAATTCAAATCCATAAATTAAACTGTCAATAACAAAAAACTCCTTTTCGAATTGAAATAAAAAATGATAAATTTGCCAATATAAAATCTTACTGTTGGCTACATATAAATATCGGTTAAAATATCTAAAAATATCGTAGTTTAACAACAGTTTCCAAGACATACTTCCTTTCTATTATTAATTCTTTAAATTAACGAAGTCTCCCAGCGAATAAGAAGCATTTTCCACCTGAATTATTTTTAAACTTTTTGGTGGCATTTTGAATAACTATACTTGCCTTACTCATTACATATTGAAATGTCTGTTGGCATTTATGTAACATAACATAGCAAATAAAGACCACAGAAAATAGGTGGAATAAAGATTACAATAAATTTTGCTTTTTATCGTCGGCTTCCAGTGATATTCCTCCTACTTACATTGTTTTTAGTGTCACGGTCCCGTTCCCAATCCCGTTAAATAACAAATAAAAAGTATTTTATGAGTTTACTATACTAAATCCGTTTATCAATTTGCGCCGTGTTTGAAAGCGCATTTTATTAAAATGATGTGGAAGTATATTAAAAAGAGAATAACATACATAACTAGAATGAGTAGTAACATACATAAGTAGATGACATACATAAGTAGAAAGGGTAACGTAGGAAGGGAAGTGGGGGGTGCGAGTGGTGTGTGGGTTTAAGTGTGTGTTTAAGTGTGTGTGTAGAGCGTTTAAATTTATGTATTATTATTATGTACCTATTGTTTTCGTATTTTAGCCACGCACACCATAGATTTACTTTTGCTAATAATTTGTAGAAACAGTAGGACAATCTACGCAGCAAAGAAGTACTATCGTAATTGGAGTTACGCCTCGGTGGCTGAAATAGATGCATTTTTGGTAGGTGCAGTAATACGTCATTTTTAACATTAATTACCAAATATATTTTCCTTTTTGTGTAGACTTTTTATTAAAAAACTGTTTTCCAACTAAACAGGTTCAAAGTCTTCATATGTAGGTATATTCTTCAAATCGATTTCTTTCTTAAAACGTATTTTTCATTTCTTGACCAGTTTTTCATGAGATACTGTATCAAAGGCTTTTTTTATTCACACACGACGAAATATGCAAAGAATTCGTTCTTTACTTCTTGAATTACCAATTTATATTGTTGAATTTCATCGAATTACAATATTTTAAAGGGAATATTGTAATTCGTAATATTGTATTGGAAAAATAATACGAAGAAGATGCAACGGCTTTTCGGCGACACTTTGTGATGCATCAATTAGTTTTAGGTCGATTAAAAACTCGATGTTGTACTTAGTAGTGTTGAAATACAATGTTTATATTCGTATACTTAATTGTAAATTAAACCACTACATATCATTACTTTTACCTTTCCTGGCAAAGAGAAAGTATTGCGAACGCAGTTCTGTGTGTCTGTATGTATTCCTACATGATATTTTCAACTCTTGCCATGACCAAATGGGGCCTGTATGTATAATTTCAGCTCAATCGAATGAAGCGTTTAGGCGCTATCGTAGAGGAATACACACACACAGACAGAAACACAGACTTCAGTCTGGAAATGGTCTTAAAAGTCTCAATTGGAGAGTTAGTTAGTTAGTTACTTGTCGCTAGGATACGGGCGTTAAAAAATATTTTAAGGAAAGGTTTACACATAGTAGAGTTTGGATCCATCGTCGCTATTGAAGTTTGGGGATATAAATAAGACAGCCACACAAAATTATATAAGTAAGGGCTCAAAAGTAAGCTAATAACTATGATAAATATAAACTAAATGGATGAATTAGGATGAATTAGGACAAGGTCATGAAATACTTTGTTACAGTGTTACAAAGAACTAACCTATTTGTGTAGGTATTCTGATTGAAATTAACGAACGGTAAGTCAGCAATAATAACAGATGCCGTCATTTGAGTCGGTTGACGTCTGTACTGTAAATTTCTCCTGGACAAGAATCAGTCAATGCTTTGAAGGCATTTTCAAATCCCTTTCTGATTTGTTTTTTTTCCTGTTTCAAAATATCGAAATTCCCAAAAAAATGTAAATCTGTTAAAGCAAGATCTGTTGCGTAATGTTGTTGACCAAGAGTCTACAGTCGCAGTTTTTGCAACGTTACGATCTGTATATTTTTTTCTGTTGTTCACATTACACATTTGCGGTAAATATAGTGAGAGACTGCGAAAATTTGTAATGGATAAAATCAGCACAGGAGCACCAGATTGTTACTTTTAGATATTGACTAGCTGCATCTCCTAAGGATTCATCCACTATGATGAAGGCATACGGATACCACGAGAGATCTATTTGACAATCAGACTAAGAATCCCTTCATTTTGGTTTTGGTTTAGTAAGTAATGCAAGCATCGACTTGTATTTACAGCTGAATTCGTTGAGCTGATGTGGTACCCATTTTTTGAGCTGGTTTAATTTACCAATTTTATTTAAATTACTCAATATGGTTTTGTCACACGTTGAAAGCTGCTTGCTCAGCCGTAGTTTTCGACGGATCCAATTCCACTATCGCCCTTAATTCGTCAACCTTACTCTCCGGTCGTCCACTGATTGGGTTGAAATTATCAGTACGGAAACGTTCAAACCATTAACGTATGCTACGTTTGTTTTCGGTTTTTATCCATAAACATTATTGTTATTGTGTTCGATATTGTTATTGATAAATTCGAATTCATTTTAATATTATATTTTGCATAATTCTATTATCGATTGGTGAGAGCTGTCAACTCACAAAAACCTGACAGTTGGCAACATCGCCCGCTTTCGAACGGGCGGCGGGTCAGTCTGTCAATTCGAACGGTAGCAACGATTTTTGACCGCTGTCACGGCCTCGCCGACTTAGACAAAAACCTCGTTTGTTGTCTCGGAATCGCGGACTCGGATTCGTTGTAAAAGGCACAAGCGATCCTACGGGAGTGTTAAGACTGCACCCCACAGGAAACAGCGCGTCGCACGCGACATACACTTGGATCAGCGCACGCGTCGCGCCGGACACGCCGCACGAATCCCTCGATCGTGCCGTGCGCGCTACGCAAAAGCGGAATCAGCAGCGCGCATCCCACTGCTGCAGCTACATGACCGTCAAGGTACGTGAGTTTTGATTTAGCGATCGCCATATCGATAATTCACCTCTCAATACTCATCATAAGTTTTCAAACGCTTCCACTGTCAACTAAACTTTGCACAAGCAACCAAATGATCTACCAGTAAACCACTTGATATCCCCGTCAGACGGCATAGTTACGAGGCGGGATATCGCACATATTGCATGCAGTGTATTGGAAAATAATGAAAAATTGCAACTTTTCCTTGAATGTACACACTAAAATATACGAGCATTAAAATATATCGGACCAGCCAGCAGCGCTCAGCTGATCGCACTGCAAATAAATAAACGAATATTAACAAGTAAATACATTAAAATTAATAAAAAACACGACTACCCTTACATAAAGTGAATTATTGATTTATAAATATCTATATAGGTTTTATAAATAGGATAGAAAACGAATTTACCGCGTGAAATTTGTAGCACCCGACGTTTCGGTGAGGGTAGACTACCCTTGACAACGGCGCGCGCGGCGACTGCAACGTCACCGAAACGTCGGGTGCTACAAATTTCACGCGGTAAATTCGTTTTCTATCCTATTTATAATGTCAAACAACCGCGATAGTCTTCGATTTTATATCTATATAGGTTCACGTATATTTCCAGAATGGACTCAATCTGATCTTTCACCATATATTTACGTATTTTTTTTGACATTTCTATATTTGGACATTTAGACAACTACTTACTTGATATTTGGGCAGTTAGGTTACCTTATGACACTCGTGATGACATAACGATTCTATCAATATTACACATTTATAAATCGGTTTAAGCGTTTAGTAGTTATGGTGGAATAAAAAACGGAAAACATGCATAGATAGACCCTGAAGACATTATACTACTTTTTGATTGAGCAGCCGTGTAAAAAGACCTGTCCGTTGAAGGCTGAAATAGGAACATTTGAGATGTAGTATGGATAACATACAATAGAATGGCTATAAAGACCCGTTTTTAACACTGTATAATTAAATAAATAAATAACACGATTCTCATTACAAAATGTTAAGACATCAAAAAACAGTCATGGAACTTTAAAAAATATGTTTTATTAACAAAACTGTCAGCTAACTGCAGTAAAAATTGATACCAACAAAAAATGCACTACAAAACCTCTGTATACGTATGTAAACGTGTATATACGGGTTAAGAATCTCTTTTCCTCATTGGATCAATGATGTTTTGCCAATGTACTCATAATGTGAAATAATTCTGCAATGTCTTGTCCGTCCTAAGTACTATCACTTGTTTTGAACTTTTTAATTCACTATTTGTAACGGCAGTCGTATTTTATTATATTTAATTTTTCCATTTTTATTTACAATGTATTTTTACAAATGTATTTATAATAATTATAAACAATTTACAAACATATTACAACAATCGTTGTAGCACAATTCAATTGACGCGTGTTATCGCTATAAATATCTGGACGATCGCGCATTCTATGAGTCAGTCGATGGGCCTTGTCCAAGACCCATGACGTCTTGCACTCGGCTATTGCCTTTTAGCGGCGTCTTCCACTCCTGTGAGCCGGGCCCATTGACCCGGTGTGTGGCGTCTCAGGGCTACGCGCCCTGCGGCGAGTGTCTCATGACAATCGCGCGCAGCTCGTGACGCTTTATGTAGACTCTCTGGCCGCAGCCGCCGCAAGCAGCCGGTTGCCCTCGGTGCTCAAGTAACAAAGCGGTTTTTTAATAAATATTTGTGGTTTTTGTATTTATTTAAATACATATTTATATCTCTTAGTTACTTTGACATTAAATAAGTTAGGTTGATCGAGAATGTGGGTGAGAATATGATTGAGATATGACAATTTTTTCTTAGCCCTGATACTCATGCGGTTATATATCCAAGTACTGACCGCGCCCAAAGCTGCTTAATATCAATATCAAATCAGTACCGGTGATTCAACATCAGAACATAATTCTTTTCCATAAAACAATCCGATAAGGCGAAATAGGCATCGCAAGAAATCTGTGATGTTGTAATTAAATGGAATTATCAGACGCTCGTGAAAAGAAGAAAATCTGCGCCATCTGGCGGCGGGGGGTAGAAGGGGAGGGGGTGTGAGGTGACGTCACCAGGGGTGCAGGGCGGGGGTATGTTAATTTGAGAAGGAAAAAAGCGAAAGTTGAATGAACGCCAGGCGCTAAATGAGAGAGAGAGTAGACGCTCGCCAGACGGCGACTAGACGCCAGAGCGCCAACGAAAAGCTGAGTAACTCCGAAAATTTCTGATATATCTAAATTCAGAATTAAAGGGACGACGTATACGGACTCGGCTTACGAAAAGTACACCTACATAAAATTCAAAAGCTGCTGCTTTTCTCCTATACAAACATTATATCCTAAATATATCCCATTGTAGGTAACTTTGCCCTAAAATAGTCAAAAACGGAACCCCGACCTACTTTCATGAAATGCAGTACTTGAAAGTAGGTATATAAAATATAAACTATGTACCTTCAAATAATCTTTGCCTATTTACCCGCTTCTACTAAGATAGTTTAAGAAGAGATGGTCCATATTTTTGCAGTTTTTAGTCCAGGGCTTAACAAAGAACTGTTGTTAAAGCAGCATCCTCATTAAACCTTTATCCCTTCTTTCTATACTTTGGCTGACTCACTCTGATTCTACCAAATCGTGATGGATCAAAAATAAGTAAATGGGCAAGGCTAGTTTTAGAATATCTTGGACTCTGATCAAAAGATGCCTGGGCCAAGCTCTATGATTTTCCAAGCGATAACTGTAGGCATAGTCACGGCTGGAAGATAAATAGCAAAAACAGCATTAAATGGAAAGGACATACAAGAGGTGTTATTGCAAAGTTTTAACATTGGGATTGTACTTTCTAAACAGCGGTGCATATAGGCTATTGCAACTTAAGTAGTCCTTGTTCAAAGTAGTCCTTTTCTAACCGAACATACCGACTCCAACGGTGTTTCTATTTTTGGAAACATTACAAAATAACCTGAGGAAGAGGTCCAGGATAAATAAGAACATCTTGGCTCTGTGGAATATCTTGACTCTAGAGGAATGGTTTCAAAAATCTACCAGATACCTTGTTAGAGTGGCGGAATAGTTGCAATGACCAATATGATAGCCAACCTTCAGAAGCGAACATGGCAACGGAAAAATAAGGATAGACTAAATGCTATCAGTCGTTAAAACTATCCTTGTGAGGATGGTCTCTTCTGCCTCCATAAACCTCGCTGGAGAATTAGATTTTATTATAAATATCAAAAGCAGTTATCTTCGATTTGTTTTATTTTTTAGAGTTACTAGACCATTCCTGTACGCTTGATAACTGTTCTAGCTAACTACTACGGCAGACTGTTCCGGAGTGAGGCGAAGTATCGCGTAAAAAGAAAAGAACGCAGAGTCGCGGTGTGCGAGAGGGATGCCTGTAGCCAAATGGCTCAGACGGGAGTGGGAAAGCATCAGCGCAGACTTGGCGCGATCTGTGTCAAGGCCACCGCCAAGAACGCTAATGAAGTATTTGTAAGACGAGCGTACGTTTTTTTTTCTTTTTTCTTCCGCGAATGAGCTTTCAAGGCTGCGAGGGTGGGAGGTTGCCCCCGTAAAGTTAATTTACCGATGAATGAATGAACGGTGTGAATGATTTTTATTCCCTCTTAAGAAAGCACTTCTAAGGACTTCCGAGGTTGGAATGCTAATTAATCAGTTTCCAAATAAGTTTATTACAAGTTAGATGTCGCACAGAGAAGTCTTTCACTTCAAATATTGGTCAAACCTATGAACTTAGTTTTATTGCGTCGATATAAAATAGATCACAGTTTAAGTCCGCATTTCCGCATAATCCGCTATTAAAATATACCTACGACATAATTATGTGGGGCAATTCAACAGAAGTGCAACAAATTTTCAAAATGCAGGAGTCCTGTCTTCTATACGGAGTAGCGCTGAACACTTCCTGCAGACCTCTCTTCACTAGTATGTCTGTGTTCACTGTGCCCTCTCTGTATATACTGTAATTATATGGTTTTATTCAAAATAATCCTGATATCTACTCCTTACGAAGTGATGTACACTCAACTGCTAAGAGAAATAGACACCTCATAAAGTGTCCCTCATTGAGGACAGAAATGTGTAAAAAGGGACCTCAGTTGTGTTAAGTATTTTACTTCATGTTCCTTATGCTGGTACCAACTATAGGCAAAATGCATTTCTGTGGCGAACAAGTTTTGATTAAACGATTTGACTTTGATCTTTTCTGTACGAGTATTAACTCAGCTAGGCAGCGGCTGAACAGTGAATTCTTTAGCACTAATTTTTGAATATTTTTTGATGTATTTTTAACCGATAGCTTGAATTGAAAGGTCACATATGTTTCTACAACGTTACTTAAACGTGAAAACCTTTAATTGGGTCTCTGTTATACTACTCCGTCTTTTTGTTAAATTATAATTAGCTGTTGGTTTTTCTAAAAATAAATAAATAAATAAATAAACTCTATTCTGCACAATATCAAATTCTTTTAACAGCCAAGTTTCATACATGAATTAAAGCACCCATTTAAAACAAATGCTATTACAGCGTTAATGACTTTTTAACCGATAACAAATATACAACAAATAAATATTGATATGGTATTATTGCAATTCTCAGACTTTTTAAAACTAACTCCATTTCATTGTATCTTCATTTTCTGACAAAACATACTTTGATAATTCTACAATGACATATTAATTCAAATTCTAATCTACATTTTACATAATATCTATTTCAACAAATTTAGTTAACTATACTACGGCATTCTACAGCGTTCAATGAAAAGTGATAATGAATATGATGACTTTAACTTCTATTTAATGTTCTTCTTTTATTCTTCGACAAAGTCACATTTTGGGTTATACACTTGATAAATCTATTTTTTTTAAATATAGCATATCCTTCCTGAAAAACTCATTCCGGTCACCTAAAAATGTCTGCACTGTGGCTCCTGCCACTTCATTTTCTTAAAATCTTCGACCTCTCTGATGTTCCTTTAATATCGGAAATAGATAGAAATGACTTATGTCAAGGTCAGGTTAGTATGGAGGATGTTCCAGTAATTCAAAGCCGGCTTTTTGGATTGCAATCGCAGAGTTTGGTTTCAAAGTATTATGTGACAAAAACAAAAACTGTATTTTTGGTTTTGTCTGGATGGACATCGGATTTTTAAAATGCATTTTACCCATTTATCAAAATAAATTGATAAAGGTTAACTCAGAATATCATTCCCTGAATACTAAACCAATAAAAAACACCTAAAATATCAAATGCGCACTTTGCAAAATACTGATTTTTCTCAAATTCAAATGAATAACTGATTTTTTCGTTTGATACTGAAGTACCCTTAAAATTATACTAAATGTCAGAATAGTCAGTTTGCCCTTTTATGTTAGTAATGTTATAAATATCGATAAAACCATCCAAAATGGCAATAATAATTTTCATATTTTTATTTATAAAATAGCATATCGCTTTGTCAATCTAATAGTCAATAAGTTGATGATTCCTCTAAAAATGATGAAAATATTTCCAAAATCTTTAGTTTTGCAGTAAAATTCAGGAAAAAATTACAACTCTGAAACAATCAAGCAACTGATTTTTTACGAATAATAAAAAAAAACAAGTTAACTAGGAAAGATTTTCAATTTATATAGAATGTTATTCACAAGTTTTATCTTTTCGAAAAAAACGTCAGAAAGAAATTAGTTGGTATACAATACTCATAATATATTTTTAAAATAATTTCATGTTATTTATTTATTTATTAGTAACATAAACATTCAAGTGCAAGAGCACATAAGAAAATTAATTTACCATCCAGAAAAATCTCGTTATATGCTTCTAAATTTAGGTAAACATTTGTCTGAGCCCAGGTTAAAAAATTATCTAATGTGCTCAGTAAAGTCCACTCGCGCCCGCCTTGCTAGGCGCGCCTGTGATAAGGCGAGTGTTGCGGGAAGAAAGATAAAATAACGGGCAGGCATGATGATGATAAACATCACAACAAATAATGTGTCGTCATGCCTAAAATTCCGTGCACTTCAAATTCCCCAACCTAAAAATATTATTTATGGCAGTAAGTGCACTTAGCACACAATATAGGTATACCCGGATTAGCTCCACTAAAAGCGGGAGCTAATGGATGTTAAACTAAAAGTGGAATATTTACAAGCAAACGCTAAAATTTCGAAATTACACGTCAACCCGAAAATAACCTTCGCTCGCGAACAAAGGAAAACGTCGGAAAAATCCCAGCACGTGCATTTAAAAAGGGTAATAAAAACTCACCCTAAACACACCGCCGGCAAAAGGATTAAGCAACCCGTCGCCGATTGTAAAATCGACCCTCCCCGCCAGCCAGGTAGGTACAAAGAATGACTCATATTTTGGGAAGCGCCAGCTTAAATATTGGATCACTAGAAATCCACAAAATTGCTGCCATGAAAATGTCTAAATGTTTAGAATAATTTAATTTAATTTTTAGACTAAGTCCGAGCCAAATCGGCCAATAAATGGTGAAAATATTTAAATTCAACCTAAAATAGGACATAGCAATAGTATATGATTATTAAAATGTATATAATAATCATAAGTTAATATAAGTTAGAGTTTAAGGTCGTATGTACACTCTTAACTTAGTAAAATAGTATACAATATTATAGTACATTAGCTTTACGGAAACGACATATAACAACGCGTCGGTCGGCGCCCGCGGGCGAGGCGGGGTGCAACCCGCCCCACCACTGGGCCGGCCGCAGCGGTCATACCTATATAAGGTCGGTTACCCGCCGATATCGGGGCAGATCATTTTGAGCGTGCCTTGGGCAGATCATTTAACAGTGCCTTGCGGGCAGATCACATTTAAGTGCCGGGTAGATCACACTTAAGTGCCGGGCAGATCATATTGTAACGGTGCTTTGTCGGAGATCATATCGGAGATCATATTTAAAGTAGAACTATTAGTACGTGCTTTGAAGCAAAAACGCTATTACTGTAAATTCGTAAATAGTGCAATAGACTACATTTTATAGGAAATAAAACTTTAATGGCTTAGAAGCTTTTTAAAACGTAAAAATTATTATTATCTTTTTTATTAACAATACAAACCTCGAGTGCATATCCTGGAAATACTACCTACAGCGGATTAAACACGACCCGAGCGACGTTAAAAACGAGGATTTCGACAACGCCGTCCGACGTCACCTTTAGCCTTACAACCTGAAGGGTTGAGTCTGTATGTAGGCCACGCGTGGGAAGGCCCCACATCTTGGAAGCCCCACACCTTGGAAAGACACCACATCTTGGTCCTTCGAGCCGGATAGGAAATCAGGACCTTAAGCAGAAAGCAGGTCCATCGAGGTAAAAAATAATAAAAAATATTTTTTTTAATTTTTACAAAAAGTTGAAAAATCTCCGAGATGTCGACGCCGCGTCAAACGAGCGCGGAACGGACAGAGAGCGCTAGAAGAAGCGCAAGGATTGCGGACAAAGCACGCGACAAAAGCCAGATCGACGCTCACAGGCAAGAACTACGAGCCGATCAACAAGATGCCGCAAGATCTGCAATCAAGACGACGACCGCTGAGAGACCAGCCAGCAGAGCACAGTCTACCAGCAGCAGGGCGCCGTCAATGACTAGTCATCGATCGTCCAGATCAGCAACCACCACCATCAGGAGGCGACAATTGGAAGCGGAGATGGAAGCCGCCCAGGAAAAAGCCGCAGCCGACGCCGCAGCCGCAGCCGCAGCCGCAGCCGCAGCCGCCGCCCAAGCGGAATCCGCCGCCAAAGCCGCAGCCGAGACTCACCGAATCGAATCGGAACGGATCGACCGACAACTCGAACTGCGGAAACTCCTGATAGAAGCAGAGGTCGAGGAAGAGTTATATATGGACGACGACGACCAAATAAGCCGAGCCGACAGCCGAGCGGAACGACAGAGCCGCCGACTAACGACCGGACGTACAGAGGAATGGGTGAACGAGCGGGAATTAAGGGACGACGACGCCGCAGAAAAAACAGCGAGCGACGCCGCATTCCAACGAGCCGTCGCGAGCGCCGTCACGCAAGCGATCGCCGCCACCGCCGCCGCCGCCAACTCCCATCCAAGAGCCTCCTCCTACGAGCGGCAGTTAAGAGACGACGACGCCACGGACAAAAAGGCAAGCGACGCCGCGTTACAACGAGCCGTCGCGAGCGCCGTCACGAAAGCGATCGCCGATAACGCCGCAGCCGCCACCGCCAATCGACCGAGTGACACCGCCCGAGCGAGCAATTACGTCCGACCGAGCGGCGACGTCCCGACGATGAAGAAAGAGGAAGAATGCAGCCCGCCCGACGTCTACTGTCATGAGACCCGAATAATTTTTAATATATCAGTTAATTTTATAGATTACAATATTATTATTTTACCAATATACTTCCGGACGATATGGAGAGATTTGTTTATATAGTGGGCGCCAGCCCGGAAGAAGAAGAAGATTTATTTCGGATCTATGAACAAGTGCCAGAGTCCTTCCACCGTTTAGAATTCTTCTGGGGCAGGGGTATGTAGGCTGCGTCGGGATTTGCGTCGGTTCGCTCAGTCCATCTCAGGCACGGGGGTATTTAGAATCCCTTAGTGACCCAGTCTACGGTAAGATGACCATCCCTATGGGATGAACGGCCTTTTATGGATATTGAATTGCTAAATTATTTGAACCATTTCCCTTACTAAATAATATATTATTATTCTCGTTCGAACGCCCTCTAGCGGTGGCGCGGCGAGTTACTTAGCAAAGATTGACATCATTTTGCTCAACCTGCATTGTGCTACTAATGCCCGCGTTTCGCCGCTAGATGGCGCGGACGCGACGGCGGATTCGGTTAATTTAAATTAAATCTTGCTGGAATATGCGCAAAATTAACTTGTAACATAAATAAGTGTGCTTTATTTTCCTTAGTAAAGAATTCTGAATTTAATGAATTTTCCCAAATAATAATGGAAACTGATTTTAATAACTTATAAATGTATCTCAACCAATCCTTTCCTTTTATGGTTTTTTATTCTATTTTTATTTATATGAAAAAATGAAAATGAAATATATGATATATGATGATATTAAAAATGAAATTATTCTGATATTGAGATGATTATGAGTAAAATAAAAGATACTTTTCCGACCCAAATTTACTATTTATTTTTTTTATAACCTGTTGCGAAGACATTTCCCGAAACTATATGTGTGATATTGAATATTTATATTATTTATGAAACTTAATTTTTAATCCGTCGATCGTCGAAGGCCTTGCGAGATTTTACGAGCGTACGTTACAATTATTACATTTTACCCGTGTTTCGATGAGCATTATTCGTAACTGGTTTTCCCTATTTTTGCCCTACAATGATTTGGCAATTTTTAGTGTCGGGTACGCTGCACTTTCAAATATCGTAAACGACGGTAGTCTTTTGCTCTATTATTTTCCCTGATATTTAAATTTGGAAATATTACGTATTCCCTGACGATGACTCGCATTTATATTTATCTACAATTTGGTATTTTACTTCACAAGCTATTTTATTAATTTATCTGATTTTTAATTGCCTCGGGAAGAACTCAATGCCACTCTGACTCCGCCACGTTTTAATCCCAAGATTGTCTAACGTGGATTTTAATTATATTTATATATTTTTACAGCCTACATTTTAAGTAGAGATCGCCGAAATGATTTTAGATTTATTGGCGGTGTCTATCGTTGATCCTATATTCGAAACTACGGATTCCTATATTCAGAAAAACGGGTTAGCACGTATATGTCGTGCAAGACGGGTCTGAAGGACTAAAAGTATTGCACGATCGTGGTATTGCAAGTTAGAATAAAAGAAATTGAATTTTACTTTAAAAAAACCGAAAATGAGAATATAATCTACTTGCCCCAAATAGGATGTGGAGATCACGCTGGAATGCTTTGCCTGCGCCGCACTTGATTCTAGTTATAATTTCTAAAGATGACTTTGACTTTTATATTTTATTCGTAGATGTAGGTAGGCCACTTCGAAGTCGTGAAATGAGCTCCGGCGGCCGGTAATCGCCGCGAGGCAAAAACCGACCGCCGCGCTGAAACGACGACCTTCCCAGGCGAGTGCTTCGGGCCAAAAAAAAAAACTCTCACTAGCGATTCTCTACACCCGTGTTCCATCTTATCGCTAGTGATGCCTATTGTGCGATAAAATTCGCTTGTATCCTATATTATTGTTATTTTATTTTTGTTAACTAATTTTGGTAATAATTGTTTATTATATTGTTTGTTAAACCCGTAATGGTTTTATGACCATTACATGCCGGAAAAGATGTTCAGTCTTCGCCCACGAAGACCTTAAACACCAAAGACTAAACGAACTACTATAAGAATCTACCACCTAAAGCGTAGCCATCGCTACGGTTCTTTAGTTGCCGTGCTACGCTTGCTACGACATAAAAATTTCTAAAAGTTTTATTATATTTTGTCTTGACAGTTTAAAGTACATTATTATTAAGAGATAACCCCTGCTTCTAGTCTCCTATTATTTAAAGAAATTATATTTTATAATAAATTTTCCGAAGTTGGAAATTTTGAGGTTTTCCGATTTTCTACTAAGTTATTAAAAGAAAGCTATTTATCCAAGTTAGAAAAAATGCTCTGCGAAACACGTCCTTTATAACCTTACATTTTACAATTTGGATACAGTGAATACAGTGGCCTGTGTCGTCTATTCCGCTCCGTCCAGGGTCTTGTCATTGTCTGCCGTTTTGCCGTATTTCCTTTTATGAATTTTTCCTTCATTTGTGTTTGTATTAGCCCATATGATGCTCAATTGTCGTCTTTACCTCGTTACGTCCGGAACTCGTCACCTTGGTAAGAGATGTAGAGAAGAAAGTCATATTAGTAGAGGTTCGCTCCCAAAGCTTTTTGCTTCGGAGCTTGAACACGAAAATGTCAATTTATACATGTAAATCTGGACACATCATCAGATGCTTTTATAAAGTCTATCGAAGTGTAGATGTACTGTTTCAAAAAAATGCTTAAAATTTTGTCCAATTTCTAACTTCTTTATCCCGTTTTTCCCATTTTTGCCCCTCACTGCACAAATGCACTTTTTCAAAAAGTTGCTACACTGGATTGAAGATCAATGCACTGTCGATTGGTATATTAGTCTCTATCTAAACAATGCAGTCCGCATTTTCTCTCACAATCTTGGGGAAATTGTCTCGTTCACGCGCTTGTCCGTTTTTGCTTTACTGGTCGGTCCACGATACCGTCCCTGGTAATACTGCAGGTCGCATGTTGCCGGTGCTGACGTCATATGTAGTTTCGTCTATTTACGTGCCTCCTGGCCTTCCTGTTGCGGTGAAAAAGGAAATAGTTCGACTTTTTACCTTAGGTTTCTGCGTGGTCTGGAGTCGGATAAGCGTGATTGGATCTTATTTACTTCGGTCGATCCTCGGTATCTTCCTTTGCTATTTGTGTGGGTGTGCTGCGCTTTCGAGGAGTCGTGAGCCATTGCTGCTGATCTCTGTCGTCTGCGTCGTGGCTCTTCCAGCTGCCATATAGCGTTTCCATTTTGTCCTTTTATTATCGGCGTCCTCTTTCTCGTCGCTCTGTCTCTTTCTGGAATGTATAATTTTCTTTGCTGCATCATATGGTCTCTTATTTTTTACTAGGGTTACGGTTGGCTGGCAATTCATTAGGAAGGGTTTGACAGGAAGGGCATATTCTCGTATACAACTTTATTTTTATTTCGAAAAATTTGACGGAACAAAAGAGACGTGCTTCTGCGTTTTCTTTACAAATTACAGAAATTTTTAAACTACTACATCTATTCTTACTATTTAATAAAAAAAACATTTTTATTTTACTTTTTTTTTTTTTTTAAACAAAAATTCTCCCACATTGCTTTTCAAATAAGCTTCCAGTAACTAAATTTAAGACTATATTTTATTAGGTGTTCGTATGGATACACCTTCCGATTTTTCAGATTTTCTTCTTCAAACAAGTGTTGAGGTTTTTCGTATTTCAATATTTAAGTAAAAAGAAAAATAAACATTTTGATAACGCTCCACTTCTTGTGAGAGCTTATCTTAATTACTACAAAATCAAATGTTACAAAGTAAATTATGTCTCAATGTCGATCTTTATTTATATGTGTGGCTGGCTTAATAAATTATGGGCAGATTTCTAGCGTGATATCTTTTTAAGAGTATGGAAAAATTGAAGAGTGTATAATTATATGAAATTTATGTGTTGTGAGACGTGGACAGTATCTCGCACTTTTATATTTAATTTATTAAAAAAATTATTTATATAATTTACACCAAGTATTTTTGTTAATAGTATGTCATGGTGAGGGTTCCAATGACATTGATAATTTTTCATATAATAGATTGTTCACCGTCTCAGTGGTATTGGTCTCCCCGAGTGAAATATAAGATATATATATATATATATATATGAGATTTCCCTTTTAAAAATATTTATAAGTTTTTTTTTGTATAGAAATGAACTATATATTGGTGACCAGTCTCTGTTGAAACAATAATAGACGTCGATCCACATAATTTTAATTCATGCGGAAGCGTGGACACTATAGTCTTTAATTTAATAGAAAAATATGGGAAATCTTTAGATTTTTTTAAAAAAATTTTTTTTTTATGATACTATATATGGTGACTGTTCTGCGATCTAAAGCGCATATTAACTACGTAATTTACTCTAGTAGTAGTAGGTTAATAGTAAATCTTATATACCTTGTTCGGCAAGAATTTATTTAACTTATCAGGTTTTTAAGCCTTCCGAATTTAATGTTTGTGTTGAACATATATTTTACTGAGATGTTATTATTGTTGTCTTGAGTGTGAATGATAAAATTTTCAATATTTAGCTTAAGTTTTTCTCTTTCATGGGCTCATTCATTCTACTTTCTTACCTCTCCGTTCAAAGCCCTATTTATGTTTAACCTTTCATACCTAAAACTGTCTGCCTTGTATTTATTATTTTTACCAATTCTTGACAGTACAAATTGACTCTTCTCTACAGTATTGTACACTCCATCAGAAATTACGTGTTCAGCTAAGATTAATTCGCTACTAACTATGAGCGTTTATGGACAAACTAATTTTGAGCAGCGTTTCAGCGGGACATAACGGAAAATCTATATGTCTTTTTTGAAGAAAAAAAGACAATAAAAACAATTCATGGTATGGAAAAATATTCCATGTCCTGATAAATTCAGGATCGGATGAGATCTTTCTGTAGCTATATGTTGTAATATACAATGGTTTTTTTTATCGTGAGCCTTCTAGTCGCTAATTAGAAATGTCAGCAGTTTTTGCCATGTAATTACATAATAGTAGAAATAAATAATAATATTAGAGTTTATTCATAAATGAATTTAGGACTTGTCCGTGAACAATTTTAATTTGAACGCGAACGGCTTAACGCCCGGTATACTCTATTTAAAATATAATAATATAAAATATTTTGTATCCTTCAGAGCTGATCAAAGTAAATTTTAATTCTACCTGTCAGGTGATGTTTACAATAGAGGGGTATCAAGCACCCAGGTGTTTTTACTCCATGAGCAGGGTTAGATCACCGAACCCTTCTGATTTTGCTTATATGCAAATATATAGTATAAAATGATAGGTATAGAAGTATCTCAATCCTTAGACTTATCCGCATGGCTCCTTTTTACTATATTATATGTTAAATATATACATATATATGATATTTTATATAAATATATTTTGACGCGAAACTTGGTACTATTCTTTCTCCCTATTTTTTTTTAGACAATCCGGGTTCTTAGCCGGATAAGATGTTAAGAAAAAAATTTTTTTTTTATTTAAAAAAAAAAATTTTTTTTTTTTAATGATGTTATCTATTGTATGTGAAATTATATATTTATTTATTTTACTTATTGAAAATTTAGTGTTGTATGTGTTTTTATTTTTATCATGCTACGCCCTTATGTGTCTGTTACTTTTTCTTTATGTGAGCTTATTATTTTTTTTTTTATTTTGCCATGAATACTTGTATCGAATACTTATATACTTTATCTGTTACATTTATTTACTTAATATTTTGTATTTTTGCTCTGTTTTTATATTTTTTCTTTTACTTTTCACTTGCAATTATCTCACGGTGTACCCAATATAGTCGTTGCTTTTTGTGATTTTGCATATTCCGGATTACATGTGGATATTATGCGACTGTTATTTGCAATGTGAAATGTTCTGCGTATTTTTTTGTGTGACCCTAATTTTTACACAGGTCTTTTATGTGGTACGTCCCGCGATTTTTGCCGTGTTCGTCAACCAATACATAGGCTATGGGGGACTTTTTCGCGATGATTTTGCATTTTGAATATCTGGGCGCTAGTTTGTTTGAGAAAAACTCTGCTTTTCGCGATTGCATGTGATTTTTCGCCCATACGAAATCACCGACTGAGAATTCGACGTGCTTTCTCCTCAGGTTATATTTTGAGGCGTTATTTTTGAAAGCTTCCATGAGTCTTTCCCGCACGACGTCATATGCGTGCGCGAGCGTCTCGAGTCCTTTTGCGAATTCCTGTGGACTGTCTATTGCTATTTTGGATTTTTCTTTTGGAATGAAACTAAACATTTTATGGTAGCGGCCATCAACCATTGGTTCACGAGCGTACATAAGGTATGATGGGGTAAAGCCTGTTGCCAGATTTTGATGATTATTTAACGCGTTTTGGATTAAAGATAAATGTTTATCCCACGATCTTTGATCTTTTCCTGCTAGAATTGATAAACTCGTTTCTATAGTTTGATTATAACGTTCGACTGCGTTCGATTGAGGAGCATATACGCATCCATAGAATAATTTTTGGGATTTTATATTTTTTCGTAAAATTTTTGAATGCTTTTGACCTAAAATATGATGCGTTGTCTAACGTTATTACCGCAGGTGTTCCGTACGCCAGAAATACGTTATTTAAATTTGCATGAGGTTAAGTAAGTTTTAAATTTTACTGCGTGTATTATTTTTTTGACACCCTGTATTCGTGTGCACCTCTAAGTGTAGTTCCTTGTTACCATAATTTAATATTATTATTTTTCAAAATTAGTTTGTTTCGTTTTTCCTAAAGTTTATTCCTTTCTTTACGTTTTTGTTTGCAGTGTTTTGTTTCTCATTCATTTACTTATTTTGTCACTATCAGATATATTAAATTTCCTGTAATCGTAATTTTCCTAAGTGCCTAAAGCCCATGTACTGTTCGACGCACACAGTAGTGTTCGTACGTATTTCTAGTTTTCACATTTGTTAGAGTTCCTTATGGTTCACTTGCGACGCTAGGTATTCCATGTCAATGTATAAGTGCTTGCAATTTTATATAAGAACAGAGAAATTTTTGCTATTAGTATAGTTGACGCAATGTTTATCTTTCTTTTTTAAAAGCTAAAACTGAATCATTTATTAGAGATGTTATATGAAAATTGTATTTATAAATATTTTATGAAAATTTTATTAAAATTTTAAAGTGTTTTTAAGGGCGTGCCGGTGTGTAAACGTGTACGTGTGTGTTGTGTTTATTTTATATTTTAAAAAAATTAATTAGTACCAAGTTCGTTGCCTGTATAAAAATAATAATAAAATTTAATAATAGTTTCGCAACAGTAATATATTAATATTTTGAAAAGTTGCGATATATAAGAAAGAAAGGGTGGGAGGGCGGGAAATATTGTTGTAGTAAAAAATAGTTGATATGAAAAAAAATTAAAGAATAAATTGTATGTATTAGTTTGAAAAAAAATTTGTTTGACAGTTATGGAAAGAAAATTATGCACCGCGTTGGGCCCAATTTGTAGGCGACCAGCGTGATCGCTTTAAATCAAAAGATAAATTATTTTGAAAAAAATTGTTTGTAAAAAAATTATTATGTAAAGATCTATAAGCCCCACGTTGGGCGCCAATTTGTCATGAGACCCGAATAATTTTTAATATATCAGTTAATTTTATAGATTACAATATTATTATTTTACCAATATACTTCCGGACGATATGGAGAGATTTGTTTATATAGTGGGCGCCAGCCCGGAAGAAGAAGAAGATTTATTTCGGATCTATGAACAAGTGCCAGAGTCCTTCCACCGTTTAGAATTCTTCTGGGGCAGGGGTATGTAGGCTGCGTCGGGATTTGCGTCGGTTCGCTCAGTCCATCTCAGGCACGGGGGTATTTAGAATCCCTTAGTGACCCAGTCCAGTATTTATTATTATAATATACATATACTATATTATAAATTATATTATTTATGTATGTATGTATATTTGGATATATGTATATGTATATTTATGTGTATATGTTTATGTATGTGAGCTGTATTGATACTTTTATTTAATATTACACGGTTGGCTGTAAGAAATCGTGAAACGATAAGCCCGCCGTTTGTACTAAGTCAAAATAGAATTTAAGTTTTCTTTACCCATGTAATTTTTTTTTTTTTTTGTTAGTACAATAAAGGTATTTTTCATTTCATTTCATTTCATTTTCTACGGTAAGATGACCATCCCTATGGGATGAACGGCCTTTTATGGATATTGAATTGCTAAATTATTTGAACCATTTCCCTTACTAAATAATATATTATTATTCTCGTTCGAACGCCCTCTAGCGGTGGCGCGGCGAGTTACTTAGCAAAGATTGACATCATTTTGCTCAACCTGCATTGTGCTACTAATGCCCGCGTTTCGCCGCTAGATGGCGCGGACGCGACGGCGGATTCGGTTAATTTAAATTAAATCTTGCTGGAATATGCGCAAAATTAACTTGTAACATAAATAAGTGTGCTTTATTTTCCTTAGTAAAGAATTCTGAATTTAATGAATTTTCCCAAATAATAATGGAAACTGATTTTAATAACTTATAAATGTATCTCAACCAATCCTTTCCTTTTATGGTTTTTTTATTCTATTTTTATTTATATGAAAAAATGAAAATGAAATATATGATATATGATGATATTAAAAATGAAATTATTCTGATATTGAGATGATTATGAGTAAAATAAAAGATACTTTTCCGACCCAAATTTACTATTTATTTTTTTTATAACCTGTTGCGAAGACATTTCCCGAAACTATATGTGTGATATTGAATATTTATATTATTTGTGAAACTTAATTTTTAATCCGTCGATCGTCGAAGGCCTTGCGAGATTTTACGAGCGTACGTTACAATTATTACATTTTACCCGTGTTTCGATGAGCATTATTCGTAACTGGTTTTCCCTATTTTTGCCCTACAATGATTTGGCAATTTTTAGTGTCGGGTACGCTGCACTTTCAAATATCGTAAACGACGGTAGTCTTTTGCTCTATTATTTTCCCTGATATTTAAATTTGGAAATATTACGTATTCCCTGACGATGACTCGCATTTATATTTATCTACAATTTGGTATTTTACTTCACAAGCTATTTTATTAATTTATCTGATTTTTAATTGCCTCGGGAAGACCTCAATGCCACTCTGACTCCGCCACGTTTTAATCCCAAGATTGTCTAACGTGGATTTTAATTATATTTATATATTTTTACAGCCTACATTTTAAGTAGAGATCGCCGAAATGATTTTAGATTTATTGGCGGTGTCTATCGTTGATCCTATATTCGAAACTACGGATTCCTATATTCAGAAAAACGGGTTAGCACGTATATGTCGTGCAAGACGGGTCTGAAGGACTAAAAGTATTGCACGATCGTGGTATTGCAAGTTAGAATAAAAGAAATTGAATTTTACTTTAAAAAAACCGAAAATGAGAATATAATCTACTTGCCCCAAATAGGATGTGGAGATCACGCTGGAATGCTTTGCCTGCGCCGCACTTGATTCTAGTTATAATTTCTAAAGATGACTTTGACTTTTATATTTTATTCGTAGATGTAGGTAGGCCACTTCGAAGTCGTGAAATGAGCTCCGGCGGCCGGTAATCGCCGCGAGGCAAAAACCGACCGCCGCGCTGAAACGACGACCTTCCCAGGCGAGTGCTTCGGGCCAAAAAAAAAACTCTCACTAGCGATTCTCTACACCCGTGTTCCATCTTATCGCTAGTGATGCCTATTGTGCGATAAAATTCGCTTGTATCCTATATTATTGTTATTTTATTTTTGTTAACTAATTTTGGCAATAATTGTTTATTATATTGTTTGTTAAACCCGTAATGGTTTTATGACCATTACACTACATGATGCAGACCCGAGCGAAGATGCTACGCAGCCTTCCCCAGTTCGACGGCAGCATGCAGGAGTGGCCAATATACGCCGCACTATTCGATCAGGGGTCGACAATGTGCGGATTCACCAACGCGGACAATCTGCTACGACTACAACAAAGCCTGCGAGGACCCGCGCGCGAGGCAGTACGCGCGATGTTACTGGATCCCGGCAATGTCCCGGAGATCCGGAGAGCGCTGGAACGCCGTTTTGGCAGACCTGGCGCTCGCATCGACGCGCTCATGCAGGAAGCACGCAGTACGCAGCAAATATTGGTGAGTGATTCGATATTTAAGTTGGTTGAGTACGGCACTACCGTTTGTAATGTCGTACATGCTTTAAAAAATATGGGTCATTCTGCGTATCTCACAAATCCACCGCTGCTAAAGGAATTAGTGATGAAGTTGCCACAACATTTGCGGTTGCAGTGGTACTCCGCCGGCCATGGACCGCATCCTACTCTTTTAGATTACGGAAACTGGTTAGAGACAATAATAGACGCCGCCTCTCAAGAAGATCCCGTAAAAGATTATTCAAAAAATAAGTATAAAAACAATCGATCCGAGATGCCGAGCAAAAAAAGAGTTTTTGCTACAGACACTCAGGAGTCAACAGACGCCTGCCTAAAGTGCGGGCGAAACAATCATTTAACCCCTAAATGCCGCGAAATAGGAAAAATGACAATAAATCAACGTTGGACATGGGTTAAGGAAAAACGCTTATGCACACGGTGTTTTAGAAAAGACCACCGCCAAGCGCAATGTAGCGTAAAAGAGCCGTGTGGGATAGAAGGTTGTAAGTGGCCTCACCACAAATTATTACATAAAAATAATGCCGCGATAAAAAATCAGCCCTCAAACGACGACCAAAATACCCCTAATACGGTAGCTAATACGTGGGACGGATCAGAAAAAATGATTCTAAGGGTAGCGCCCGTGGAACTACGGGGGCCGAAAGGCGTTATAAAAGCGCTAGCGTTATGCGATGAAGGATCTTCAATCACATTAATAGATCAGAGCATAACGGATAAAATAGGAGTACACGGGGAAATTAGCCCCTTAAATTTAGTAGGCGCCTCGGGCATGTCAGTTGCGAACGCGACAACGCAGCGAATAGACTGTAAGATCCGACCGCTGAAAGGTAAAAAATATTATGATTTGCGTAACGCCAGGACCATAAAACAGCTGGATTTACCAGCACAAAAATTCTGTGCTAAATCTATGCTAAATAAATGGCCTCATTTAGCCGACATACCGTTTTGCGACTTTGAAGGAGCACCGCAAATTCTAATAGGAATAGATCATTATGACTTAATCATTCCCAGAACGATAAAAGCCGGTCCCCCGAACGCTCCGATAGCGACCTATTGCCGACTTGGGTGGACATTAGGGGGAGGGGGGGGCGGTGATTTGGCTACTTGCCGCGCCGTAAACCACTTACGGAATGCGGGCTCAAACCAAAGGATGGACGACATCATCCGGTCGTATTTCGAAGTAGAGGAAGTAGGAACGCACATACGCGCCCATAAGGCCGTTACAAACGCGCGGGCCGAGACGCTTCTTCACGAGACAACGAAGCTAGAAGGCAATCGTTGGAGTACCGGACTGCTTTGGAAAAGCGACAAGGTGACGATGCCAGCCAGTCACGAGATGGCTAAAAAACGGTTGAAATCCATAGAAAACAAACTACTCAAAAATCAGCCGTTGGCCACTCAATATTGCGACACAATAAAGGATTTCCTGAAAAAAGGGTATGCCCATAAATTAAGTCCAGAGGAATTACGCACCCCTGCAAATCGTATTTGGTATCTCCCACACTTCCCGGTTGAAAATCCAAATAAACCAGGAAAAATGCGACTCGTTTTTGACTGCGCCGCGAAAGCCGGGGAAACAAGCCTAAACGACCAACTATTATCAGGACCCGATTTATTAAATTCTCTGATTGGAATCCTATTCAAATTCCGACAAGGACGTTACGGATTCGCGGGCGACATAAAGGAGATGTTTTTACAAATTCATTTATCAGAAAAAGACACCCAAAGTCAACGTTTCCTATGGCGCGACCTAAAACAAGAAGAGGAACCATCCGAGTACTCCATGGATGTAGTCCTTTTCGGGTCTACCTCATCTCCGTGCTCCGCACTCTTTGTAAAAAATACAAACGCGGAGAGATTCAGGAAAAAATATCCCGAAGCGGTCGACGCCATAGTGAACAAACACTATATGGACGATTATCTAGATTCAACGGATACTGTAGAAACCCCCCAAAAAATGATCGCGACCGTTACGAAAATTCACCAGGAAGGTGGCTTTAACATCGTAAACTGGACGAGTAACGATCCAAAAATATTAGAGCAGGTACCACATAATATACGTTCACAAACAAAAATAAAATTGGCCGGTACCGACGAGGCGAGTGAGAGGATTCTCGGACTTATATGGGAGCCTCATCGCGACACCTTTTCATTCGACACGGACCTCAAGAAAATTAATCCCGACTTACTGAGTGGTCGCAAAACCCCGACGAAGCGACAAACGTTATCGGTGATAATGAGCACCTTTGATCCGCTCGGGATTTTGGGCCCACTAACAGTAAAGGCGAAAATCTTACTCCAAACCATATGGTTGGATAAGACGGACTGGGACGAGATTATTAGCGACGGTGCCAGTCAAAAGTGGCAAGTCTGGTTGGCCGAGTTGCGAAAAATAAAATTCGTAACTATAAACCGTAGCTACCAGCACACAGGAAAACTGGCCCGTGACGTACAATTGCATGTTTTTGCGGACGCGAGCGAACGAGCATATGCCGCGGTAGCGTATTTACGTTACGAAAATGAAAACGGCACCGCGAGCACGGCCTTTATAGCCGGCAAAAACAAAGTAGCGCCGCTGAAACCCATGTCGCTACCGAGACTAGAGCTGCAAGCCGCTACAATGGCCAGCAAATTAGCTGAGCTGATAAAATCACAGCACACCTGGGAATTTTCCTCCACAACGTTATGGTCAGATAGCAAGACCGTACTATCGTGGATAAGACGTGACCCACGTGAATTTAACGTGTTTGTAGCTCACCGACTTGGCGAAATTGACCAGGTTACCACACCATGCCAATGGCGTTGGGTACCCACAAAATTGAATCCCGCGGATAACGCAACTCGGGACACGGCGACTAAAATGGGTGAAGACCAAATAAAAAAATGGATAAACGGACCGGAATTCCTACTGGAAAATAGCGACCACTGGCCCGCGGATGATGAATCTCCATCATCAGAATACGGTCAGGACGAAGAACGTCGACCGGTATATGTAATGACCTCGATAAAAAGTATTTTCCTAATCGAGACAAAACGATTCTCACGCCTAGAACGGTTACGTCGTACAGTAGCATGGATATTTCGATTCGTACAACGCTGCAAACGCAGCGGCGAAAAAACAAAACATTTAACCCCACAAGAACTTGCTTGCGCGGACCTCTACCTGATTCGGGTTTCGCAGCAACAAGATTTCAACGAGGAAATTTCATTATTAGAAATTAACAAAGAATTGCCAAAAAACAGCAGGATAAGAAACCTAAATGCGTACCTGGATACGAATAGGATCCTGCGAGTAGGCGGTCGCATACAGAATATAGCCGGTGTCGCCCCCGAGGTAAAACAACCTGCAATACTGGACGCGCGTAGTCATTACACCCAGTTATTAATGAGATGGCAGCACGAGCAAGCCGGTCACAAAGGACGTGAATGGGTTTGTAATGAACTACGACAGCGTTATTGGATATTGCAACTCCGGGGAGCAATCCGAAAAATTACTCGCGACTGTCGAAAATGTCAAATTGACAGAGCGAAGCCAATTCCACCCAAAATGGCGGTCTTACCGGACATCAGATTGGCTCATCACATACGACCGTTTACCAATATTGGAGCCGATATATTCGGGCCGATAGAAGTCACCGTGGGAAGACACCGGGAAAAACGGTACGGTATGCTTTTCTGTTGTATGAGTAGTCGAGCCGTCCACATAGAAATCGTCCATTCATTATCTACGGACAGCACAATGATGGCATTAAAACGACTATGCGCACGCAGAGGGACACCGTCCGTAATATTTTCCGATAACGGAACGAGTTTTCACGGGAGCAATAACGAGTTGAAACGGGCACTGCAAGATGTCAATTTTGATGACGTAAGTTCGCAATGCGCTATGAAGGAAATAGAGTGGAGATTCAACACTCCGACAGCCCCCCATATGGGAGGTTTTTATGAGAGATTGATTCAATCCGTAAAAAAAGCTCTCTCCATCACTTTAAAGGAAAAAGCTCCTCGCGACGAGACATTACTAACATTAATGGCAGAGGCTGAACATTCGGTAAATTCTCGCCCGTTAACCCATGTTTCACTCGACAGCCAAGACGATGAAAGTCTCACGCCAAATCACTTCTTGATTGGTTCGTCATCAGGTCGACTCAACATAGGCGTGATTGACAGCGACAATCTTTGCCTCAAAAAACAGTGGCAAATAGCCCAAATAATGGCAAACCATTTTTGGTCGAGATTCGTACGCGAATATCTCCCGACGCTGGCGAAGAGACCAAAATGGCACGACGCGGTAAAACCCGTCCAGATAGGAGACATAGTCATCCTTGTGGACGCGGACCTACCCAGAAATACTTGGCTCCGAGGGCGAATAGAGCAAGTACATACCGCTCCCGACAGGCAAGTACGTTCAGTAACGATCTGCTGTCGCGGAAAATCATACAAAAGACCAGTACATAAAGTGGCAGTTATCTATTCTCCCCACCAAGAGGAAGTGAGAACAACAATTTCACCTCCCGAAGAAGAGGAGTGAGGAGAAACACTTGTCTCACGGAGAGGGGCATGTTGCGGGAAGAAAGATAAAATAACGGGCAGGCATGATGATGATAAACATCACAACAAATAATGTGTCGTCATGCCTAAAATTCCGTGCACTTCAAATTCCCCAACCTAAAAATATTATTTATGGCAGTAAGTGCACTTAGCACACAATATAGGTATACCCGGATTAGCTCCACTAAAAGCGGGAGCTAATGGATGTTAAACTAAAAGTGGAATATTTACAAGCAAACGCTAAAATTTCGAAATTACACGTCAACCCGAAAATAACCTTCGCTCGCGAACAAAGGAAAACGTCGGAAAAATCCCAGCACGTGCATTTAAAAAGGGTAATAAAAACTCACCCTAAACACACCGCCGGCAAAAGGATTAAGCAACCCGTCGCCGATTGTAAAATCGACCCTCCCCGCCAGCCAGGTAGGTACAAAGAATGACTCATATTTTGGGAAGCGCCAGCTTAAATATTGGATCACTAGAAATCCACAAAATTGCTGCCATGAAAATGTCTAAATGTTTAGAATAATTTAATTTAATTTTTAGACTAAGTCCGAGCCAAATCGGCCAATAAATGGTGAAAATATTTAAATTCAACCTAAAATAGGACATAGCAATAGTATATGATTATTAAAATGTATATAATAATCATAAGTTAATATAAGTTAGAGTTTAAGGTCGTATGTACACTCTTAACTTAGTAAAATAGTATACAATATTATAGTACATTAGCTTTAAGGAAACGACATATAACAACGCGTCGGTCGGCGCCCGCGGGCGAGGCGGGGTGCAACCCGCCCCACCACTGGGCCGGCCGCAGCGGTCATACCTATATAAGGTCGGTTACCCGCCGATATCGGGGCAGATCATTTTGAGCGTGCCTTGGGCAGATCATTTAACAGTGCCTTGCGGGCAGATCACATTTAAGTGCCGGGTAGATCACACTTAAGTGCCGGGCAGATCATATTGTAACGGTGCTTTGTCGGAGATCATATCGGAGATCATATTTAAAGTAGAACTATTAGTACGTGCTTTGAAGCAAAAACGCAATTACTGTAAATTCGTAAATAGTGCAATAGACTACATTTTATAGGAAATAAAACTTTAATGGCTTAGAAGCTTTTTAAAACGTAAAAATTATTATTATCTTTTTTATTAACAATACAAACCTCGAGTGCATATCCTGGAAATACTACCTACAGCGGATTAAACACGACCCGAGCGACGTTAAAAACGAGGATTTCGACAACGCCGTCCGACGTCACCTTTAGCCTTACAACCTGAAGGGTTGAGTCTGTATGTAGGCCACGCGTGGGAAGGCCCCACATCTTGGAAGCCCCACACCTTGGAAAGACACCACAGCGAGCTTATTTCCTGAGTCTTATTAAAGTGTCACGGTTGTGTCTAAAAGAAAAACAAATTATATTTTATCCTGTAACTAAACATTTTAACCGCAGATTCTACAAATGTGATACCGCCCTTTTGCCGTATTGGTGGCCGTCGGTTAGCATTCAAACTATTAATTATGTTTTACTTCGTTTGTATTATTGTAATATTGCCCAGCATATTGAAGAAAGGCTAATAATTTTATGAGCGGCATACATAACAGAAATAAGCCTCGAGCGATTGACGAGTGAAAGGGGTTCACAACGGGACAATTGTCGAACGAATATACCATAATCATACGGATAAAATTTCTCATATAAAAATAGTGTTTTTATTTTAAATTGACCTAAAACTAAAATACCCAAGCAGGAGACCGGGTCTGTCACAATTCAAATATCTCACAATATATTATATTGACAACAATGTACCGGGTCCATTTCGCAGCATTCGACGATACCCGATTGGCTAATATCAGGTTATGGATTGCGGCCGTGTCCCTGAGAGGATATCGGCAATTTTGTGTTTTTACGATGTTGAAGTAAATTTTGTCATTGCAATTTCGAACATCACCACCAATGTAAACAAGCAGATCACAATTGAAGCGATTTTAATTATATTGTAGTCTTTTCCACTAGGAAATAATCTGGACTAGAGATGACTGCTAGGCTCGCCATTTGTATTGAGCTATGGTCGTCGAAATAATAATGGACATTTGGGATATTTTTGTCCGGGATAGTTGACGCAGGTGACTATCTATACTAAATGTAATGCATGCATAGTAGTAGTAGAAGTATCCTTATCAAAAGTCAAAGAGAGTAAGGAAAACCGATACTGCAATTTAACAGAACTATAATCTAAGAAATGGATGATTGTAAATAATTTCATGTTCATATATTTTCCTACTTTAGTTTTCTGCAAGTTAGTGTTATTACTAAGTATAACATTATGATACAAAAAATATTTTTTAATTTTATTAGTTTCGTATTTGGATATTTTCTTAATTTCTGTTTCAAGTTGTTAGAACTTCAAGACTATTGTGACTACCTGCGTCAACCAACTCGACATGATTTACAAAAATGAGGTTTAAAATGAGGTTTAAAACTAAATATACAAAGATAGTAATGAAATATAATTATCAAATAATACGCTGGACCTATAAAAAATACTGTATATATCTTATTTTTGTCCCGAAGTTTGATTTAAAAAAAATCGAAATTAAAAATTGCATCTACCAGCCCCGGTCACCTCTTCTTTTGGTGATGAATTTCGTAGAAATGAAATTATATTATAAGAAATTAATATATATTACTTTTGTATATAAGAGCATTAGAATGAGGTCAAATTTAGGTAAGAATATTTATAATCAGGAATGGTTAACTTGTCAATTACATACATACATATATACACAATCACACATACATACATACTCAGATACGCCTATTTCTCAATACGATTGTGTATATATGTATGTATGTGATTGATAAGTTAACCATTTGTGACTATAATAATTTTGACCTAAATTTGAGGTGATTCCAATGTTCTTATATCCAAAAGTAATATATATTATTATTTTTTTCTTATAAAATACGAGTGCCCTTCTAACACACTCTAAAATAAAATACACATAAAAAATATAATTATAGACTAATGGGCTAGTATTCAGCGATGCCGCAGTATGCGAGCAGCTGGTTTCCAGGATTATGATCCTCACATGGTAAGCCTTCGTGAAAATTTATATCAAATATTGTCCTTGGTATTATCACAACATGGAACATAATAATAAAGCGGAATAAATGTTTGTTGATGTCGTACCTTGTGTTTTTGGCCACCTATTCATATATAATTAGAATCATTAGTAGGAATGCGAAAATCACCCTCACCCGAAGCGCCTTTTGCCTGTCACTGTGCCTCAAAATAGTATATTTAAATTATGTACATTATTCTCGATTCAAATGTAAGGTCGCTTCACAATAATGGCATTACGATGCTGCTACAAATGCATCAAGAGCACTCTCCTATTATTATTAGAAAAGTTTAACCCTTCCTTGCAGTTGCCATAATTTATTCCGCTTTGAACATCCTTCAGGACCCTATTATACCCCACCTAGAACCACCTGGCGAGAATAATGTCGATTTGGTTATGGGTAACGGATTTATGACGCCTATAGAACAATATAAAACTTCTGTAAATATAGAGAAAGGTATCAAAGTTTAATTTACTGTTAGTCGCTGAATAAAGTCATCCCTGGCAGTTACGGACAATTATAAATGTCCTATAGCTGTAAAAATGTAGCGTAAAAAATGCCACATTTGTTTAGGCACGGGTCAGCTTGACCCATGATATATATTTTTATTACATACGTAAGTACGTAAAACAATAAATTATTTCATTATAATATAAAACAGTCAAAATAGCCGATAAAATGTTTTCGCTTTGCAAAAGGTCGTATAGTTTTGATTTTTGGCAGGTTAAGGAAGTTAGGGATTGTGAACAACATAATAAGTTTTTATATATTACACTCATGCATAATATATATTACAATGTAGTGTTAATATTCTGCTTATATGATTGTATATATTATTACCTATTTTACTACATTTAATATAATGCAAAGTTTATAGAAAAAAAATGCTTTAGTTTTATTTGCATACATTTTTTTCGACTTTTTATTTTTAATTTTAGTTTGTTTAAAAACACATCTGGTAGATTAAATCCTTGGTTAGATTTAAAAATTCTCTAAACATTGAAATCAAATACCCCAGTTCCGCGTCAACAAACAAATGTTAACGCAGCACAGATACAGACCTTCTAGGTCTAGTTGGTTGGGCGATTTCGCCTCGTTTCGGATATACTAGCACATTTATATGCATAGAACTATGTTTTTTCTCTATACTAATGTTTATTTTTAACGATTCTGCATATGTATTAGTATGTATGTCCATGTCTTTTATTTTGTACATTACGTTATATTTTTTTTTTTAAAAACACCAAACCGGTAGCCTCCTAGTTCGAGCCCGGGTAGGACTCTGTGCACGGTGTGTCAGTTTCCCCTGGGAATCGTACTTTGGGTGTAGTTTGCGCACTGTGCGGCATAAGCCAATCGACTGTGCACTTCGACAGTTAACCGAGGAATTCTGGAAACGGTTTTCTTTGCTGTAGAGCGGTGGCAGCTTTTGACCTAATGAGAGCCGCGCTAGAAAGGACCAACTGGCCACCTGATCCTGAGTGAAAGACGGGCAAAGGTCGTCCGGATGAGATTTTTACTTCTTTAAGTCACAATTCTCATCCCACGGCAGTAAAAACTATTATATATCGTTATATCAGCCTGTCGTGACGGGTTCAACCGTTGTAGTTCACAGCACATAATTTTTTTTTACAGAAAGCAACCAAATTTTGGGCTGTTAAGAATATAACCGAAGATATATTAGAAATATTAATTTGTGAGTTTATATTTAATACAGTACTTATTATGTAAAATACATTTACCGCATTGTGCTCTACCGTAATCTGTAAAAGGTGTACACGCCTTATGTATCCGCAAATCCTATGCTTTCTGAATTCCAATAACTATATTCTATTATGTCACCCCCTTCCCCCCCAGTGAGTACCTGAGTACCTACATTATGCATTACCGCAAATACAGTACATATGGGTTCGAAAATTAAGTTTGAATTGCATGCGTGTTCACAAACACATTGTGATTTTTCTCCATGTCCGTGGCAAAGAAAAAAGTTGAAGTATAGTTGAAATCTTTCTTTCTTTCTTTCATTATCGGGATCTGCGCCAGCGTCTGGAGTAGCTACACATCAGCAGAGCAGCCGAGGAAGATCGGGAAGAAGCGGTGTTTCAAGGTACGCCTTTTCTCATTCCTGGCTTTATCCAGACTTGGCTGTCCAGCGTTTACCTGCCCTTACTGAAATATACAACTCGCTGCCTAACGTTCAGAATATCAACCAAAATGTTCTACTGAACCATAATCTGTAAATAAACCAGTACAGTTTCCGATCGAATCGCTTCCGTTCTCACAAATCCCCGACGCAAGATTTATTCACTTCAAATTGATCCCCCCGCCGTACAATGAGTCGTGCGGGTCGAAGATCTTCTGGTCCATACAAATGCTAAAACGTCATTGTGCGAAAGTGTCATTATAAATCTCGCCGGATCAATGGTAGAGCCGTCTCAACCCTTCCGTTCGATTATTAACCGTATCGAATGGTGATCGGAAACGCTGCACCGTGCACCCGGGGCCTTGAGAACCCTACACCTGCACTCCACGGATTGTTCCCATGGTTAATAAAAAGATTTTCGTTTTGCTTCGTGTCGCTTCAAATGCGTTGCAATATTTTTAATTATTTATTGTTTGTTATATGACGTTTTAGCAATACGTATTTTATTATAATTTGGTTTACTGAAGTTATGGCAAAATGTAAACAAGGAAGCATTACTTCGTTATCAGTAATTATTTACGTTTAGTTTGTATTTTTATAGGTAGATAACGTCTAAAGTGTATTGGGATTAAAGTCTCATGTTGCAAACTCCTAAATACTGTGATAATTTCGTGTGAAAGATAGCGATCAATTTGTAATATGTTTTTCCTGTTCTCAAAATATCGATCGTTTCGTTTTTTAATTTTTTATTGTCTATTTATTTATTTCTTTCTTCATCATCCATAAAATGACATTATTACCAATTATTAAGTACTAGGTTACATCCATTACAACCTGCCAAATATGATGCCTAATGAGCAAAAAAAATACAGGTCCACGTGGAAGTTACTGCCTCACTATATTTTTTTATAGGCCTAGGCCTGTGTCGAGACAGTAGTCTAGTGGGGTTTATTGATCAAAGAGAGTGGCTATGAGCAGCCGTATCTTTAAAATATATGATATTGATAATACAATAGTAACAATATTTTTGTATATTTTTTTAATAGAGTAATAAAATCTTTAAAACATATATTTCTTTTAAAGAGACCATTAAATTACTGACTAAGAAATTGATAACCGTTAATGTTATTTGAATGTTATTTTAGATTTCGTAATCTAGAAATCATAAAGGCACACTGGCTTCTTTATACACGACTGCCAAACAAAAAGGAGTGTATTGTGTTCAGAGTTCATGTATGTATGTTTTCCGTTTCTTTATTCCACCGTAACTTCTAAACGTTTGAGCCTGATTTAGAAGTGTATGGTATCGTTAGCATCGTTATGTCATTCCAGGTGTCATAGAGTACCTAAACTGTCCAAATATTAAGTAAGTAAATGTCTAAATGTCTAAATGTCCAAATGTGTAATGTCAACAATTAAACAATTGTCCAACTGTCTAATGTTAACAAGTTAAGGTAAATATATCGTGTTCATTATGAAATGAACGGTCTGATTAAGTAGATTATCGACATAAGTATTATCACAGAATGCGCTATCGTCTTTAAGCACTGGACGTTTACAGAGGCAACACGCGACAGTGGGGACGTAACGGAGCGCCCGTAAATTTAATTTTGTTTCAACGAATATCGTTTCAATGAAGAACTTTGTTGCCTACAAACGAGCTTTTCTGCGCGAATAAATTGTTCGTAATATTTATAAATATAAATATTCTTTAATTGTTAAAATTATTGTTCTTGTTAACGATATTTCTCCGAGTATTATTTATAATATATAGAAATTAATAATAAAACTTTAATCACATAAAACTAGACCTTAATCTAGCTATTTATATAATATTTATAGTTGAAACATAAGTAAAAATACCTTTTATTTTAGTTAAAATTGGATGTGTTGTTTTAGCGCTTCCGCACGTCTCTACGGCAGGTAATTCCAAGAATAGGATTTGTCCATGGAAACTCATTGAAAAATATCAAAATTCAGAAAATGAAGACAGAATGGCTTTATCTTGAATCGTATTTAGCTGTCTTATGGAATTGGACTTTTTTATATAATAAACAAAAATAGCAATTTAAAACCATACGATTTATACGAGTAGTTTTCGTTACAGAATATTTTTTTAGGCTAATATAAGAGTAATATGGAACACCGCGAAAATTGCTATTTTTCTTTAAACTACTTTTTTTATATTTAAAATGTAACAACTTCTCAAACACCACTCCTGGTTCTTATTACAGCTGCATTTAAATAAGGGACCAAACCTACAATTACCCAAATCCAGGATTCAAATATCAAGCTGTCACTAATGCCCAACAATAAAAAGGGTTAGCGTTGCCAGCTTGCATCACCTTTATATCGGAGGGTGCAAATCAGCATAATTTCTGAGTGACGGTTTTTTCCGCCCGAATCTTTTACTTGTCTTTTGTCGCGCAGGTAACCCTTTCGTGGGGTGACCCATTTTTTTCTTCTCTCCGTATGCAAAAACGTGTCGCTTTTTTAACACTTACAATGCAATATGCATGCCAGAGGATTAAGCGGACGTTATTCCGGACGTAGGGTTATTATAGCGATTTGAATACATTTTTTGCACATTTCGTTCAACGGCTGAGGTTTTGTGTCGCATAATGATGGGCTTAGGCTGACGAATGGGTTGGTAAAATTTCTCTTCTTTTTAATAGCTATAGAAATCATATGTTCTAGTTTATAGTATTTTATTTTCTTTTAGAAACAAAAATATCTGTATACTCCTACAATGTATTAAAATACATGTTTTAAGGTTTAAAAAATCCATGCGATTCTGAATATTAACATTAAATATATAGGTATGCGCTATATGTTATTTTATCTATACTATATATACTATATATAAAATATGCGCTATATGTTATTTTATCTTGTTTTCGCTAGGGAATCAGGTGGAAAATGAGGTTCAATTAAGAGACCAAAAAGAAAAAGCTAATTTATATAGTGCGAAAAGAAACATAACATTTATTGTGTTCCAAAATTGCGTTCGCATCGATGGAATTATATATGAATTCATGCAAGAATACAGCATCGATCAAGGTTTAACTTGTGGGCTTCTACTTATTCTTCGTAGGAGCTGGGCTTGATGAAAAAGTCAAATTAAATCGCTAATTCGATTCACGATATGTTTTAATATTGGGAATTACAGACCACTGATGCAAACTCCAACTGGCTTCTTATATAAACTGGTCGCATATACTACTACCTATATGGATGAGGATCAAAACGAGTGTTCCTTAAACATTGGAACATAAGAATTATTAGGACTGGGAACCACGAGGTATATTTTCCCTCAGACGGATATAAATAGGGGAGACCAGTTCTCTGTAAGCGATCTCCACTGAGAAATAAATGTGATTCGATGTAAACGATAAAAATTAAAATAGGATAAAACGAATTTACCGCGTGAAGTGAAATTACCAAAGTAGACTAAAGTACTTTAGTCTACCTTGACAACGGTGGCTGCAACGTCGCCGAAACGTCGGGTGCTACAAAATTCACAAGGTAAATTCGTTTTATCCTAATTATAATGTCGATCAAACTCGATAGTCTTCGATTTCATAGATGAAACATAAATATATTGAAGTAACAATAAAAATAAATACAGCGATAATAGTACATTGGTAAACATCATAAAACTAGCCAATTTTATTTTATTTAATTTGTGAGAAACTGATCAAAATTTAATAGACCGTATTTTTTTTTTATTTCCCAATTTAAACAGGCACATATATAACAAACCAATAACAGTTGAGACAAATCGGTATGCACTAAAAATAAAGAGTTATAAAATAAACACAATAAAATTGCTAAAATAAGTTAACACGGAAGTCATTGTAATTATCGAAATGGATAAAAGTAACAAAAGCACGATTGAAGGGGAAAATCACACCAAACAAATCTAAATATTCACATGTGTAATTAAAAACAGTTTTTGCTTTTACGTAATTAAAATATTTGAGACCATTTGCTCTACGATACGTAGAGTAAAACGCTTATGAGGGCGATTAAGCTGTATGTCAGGAACATTTAGATAAAATAAAGATAGGGGAGACCAAGACTGGTAGACGCAATGTTTAGTTTCGATTTTTCTTTATTTTGATCCTTATAGATGCAGCTTATTATTTAATAATTAAGCCTCATCATCGTTGTATATTTGGTTGTAATTTTCAATTTTGTAAACCATGTCGAGTGAGTCCACTTACCTGTGAGCGGGGTTGTTTGACGCAGATTATCGGGTAGGTAGCACTTGTAGATATAATTGAGAAAAAAAACTAGGAAAATATTTAACTAAGAGACTAATATTTTACTAGTCTCTTAGTTAATAATCTCCTTGTGACTTTTGATAACGATATTTCTGTAACGACCCTTAAGTATCGTTACATGCAGTCAATAAATGCATTGATATCCAGTGAAATGCACTGACACAAATTCAGCTATTATCTACCTCGTACAGCGATGAATCAGCACGATGAAACAATACTTTTACTCTGCATATTTTGGATTGCATCATTTTTCGGCCTATATAAAGCGGCGAAAATTCGACCAAAGTATCATTCCTCGAGTGATCACGGCCCCCAAGACAGCGACGGCATACCCGGTACTCCTCTCACGAGGCGAGTCAACGGGTCCGGCTTCTTGGTTACCTTTTCCTTTCTTTCCCTATCGAGGCGAGACGTATCAGTCTGCACTCCCACAGATTCGAGCCGTGCCCAGTACGAGATACTAGGAGCACAAGTACAATCCTCATCCACACACCCTCGTAACTTCATGCAGATAGCCACTACATTCGCATCAATATATATCCTATTCGGGAAGCGTTACAAACTGGCAATATCGAACTCTCAATAAATACCTTCTGATACGCTTTAAATCGACTTTTAATACGGAGATAACCCCCAAGTTGACACCATCACCTCACACCGAATAACTTGGAGTCTAGAGAGGGGTGGTTCCTCACATTGATGACCCCGACATTGGTCCCTCACACTTCCATTTTGCTATGCATGTGGTTACGTTTAGTATAGATAGAGGATATGCAAACTAGCCCGGACAAGAATGCGCCAATCTGCCCCAAATGTTCATTGATATTTCTAACGACTATGCACAATACATACTGTGAGCCGCACGTTGTATTTATCAATTTAGTGTTTTGAAATATTCTACAACAATCTCTTATAACCAAACCTAATGACCTAATGTGTAATCTGAGTTGAACCATGTGTCAATGTTGCACCTAAATAATTCATACTGTTTACCCTACTTAGACTAGTACGGCTCAAGCTATATGCAAAAACTTTAGGATTGATCGACCTACTGAACATGGTGAAGCGTTTCTTCACAATAAAAGTCATATTATATTATCCTTGTGCCATACGCTTAAAACGCTTAAATTGTGTGTGATATGTTATTCAGTCATTGCATGTTTTGACTGTATTATAAATCTTCACATCATTGGCCTACATTGTTGGATATAAAATCAGCGATATATGTATATCACAAGAAAGAGAAATATTACGTTTTAGCCCAGAGTAACACCCCAATAAAGTTTTAGTTGCCGCAGTTGCAGTAATACCGAAACTCACATACTAACAGCGATTATTAAAACAAATGGCGAAAAGATTCAAAAGAAAAGAAAAGAATGATAATATCATGATTTTCGAACGCTTTACTGATTAGGTACTCGTAATTGTTTAAAATGACTTTTAGAAACTATTTTGGCAATTTACAATTTAGACATGGGCCATCTGGTACAATAAACTAAGACCATTTACAAAAAATGCTTTTTTTTTTAAATTTTAGAAGAAATAGAGATATTCAAAGATGGCGTCGCGTTCGCTTAGTTTATGAACTCGTACTGGGAGGGATGTTGAAGTGATCGGAGGGTGCGAAGTGATTGGCCGCAGGGTGGTGGCGTCCGGCCCCCCGCAGACGGAGGACCCTTCAAACACGGGGCCGTAATTAATGCTGAAGCCGGGGTAGGGCTGCAGGGCGGGTGGGGAGGGAGTAATGCGGACCCATTTCGGACACCCGCAAGCGATAAGGAAGTGCTTGAGGTCCTGCACTCCGCATTTGCCACTTGACTTCTGCCATGTTAAAATGCGGTGCGCCTAGTTGGATTTCAGATACTGGGTTTATTAACGAGGGTGCCTTAAATAAATAGTAACAGCCCATCGTATAATAAAATAGAGAAAATTTAAGTATTTAAACGTATACAAAAACGCTTGAATAAAACTAAGAAACGCTTTGTTGTCCTGTCCGCAAATATTTCTCGAAGTCCAAGGATTCCAGATCTAAGTTGCGTTTATATTCTAAAAAAGAACCATCTTTCGTTGCTGAGCGTATTTAACTTCCGTGTGATTACGCCATCGAGCAGAGGGGGGGAGGGGGGGTGGGATGGGAGTCTAGAACGGGTGATGAAACAATTTTTAGTTATATGTTTGATATTCTGTTTTTAATTCACGTGTTTTTTATTTTTTCTCATATTATAACAACTTATTATTGATTCTTATAATTATTGACTATGTTTCAAGTATTTTTATTTTTTAAAGTTATTGGGTAACCAAATTTAATTCCGAGTTAATATTTATGTGCTGTTGTTTATTTTCCCATTAAATATTAATTTTATTAGTAACATCAATTTTATGTTATATTATTATAATATATGTTTTTATGTCGTTAAATCATTATCGCTATGCAATCGTGTTGTAAAATAAAATATTGTACGCCTAAAAGGCAGGTTGTGCAGCACGGAATAATTGTAAAACTCCACATTACTAGGGTACACCACAATCACAATAAAATAAATTAAATTGAATTGAAATTGAATTGAATTGAATTTAAATAATCAGTCGTAACGCCGCAACGGAAAAGATTATATAAGTGCTTGTTTCATCATCCGCGTCGTCTAGACCTTGAGGTATCCTAAAATGTGAGCCGAGCTGAAAAAAAAAAGATTGTCGAGTAAAAGTTGTGGTCCACTAAAGTCGCCACACCCCATTTTGTTTAACAACTATCCTTTATAATGCATGTCGCTAGAGTTTTTTAAATTTTGATAAAGTAGATGTAATAGTATTTCGTCTTTAAGAGTATTATTATTAGTTTGCTAATATTTTTCACATTTTTACAAGCCTTTATTTACTATGTAGGGTTAGTTATAATAGTTTAGGACAAATATTGCAAGCTGAATAAAAACCACTTCCTCTTATCCTATGAAGTTTAAACTTTACAAGTTGGTTGAGTTCCGGCGACAATGCATTTATTGGTGAGTATAACCTGTTTCTACACCCAGGATCAGCTCCCGACGAGGGAACTCTTTCACGGTCAACAGCACAGACATACAATTTTGTATACGCATTCAATTAGGAAAGCCTGTTCTAAATTGTATCATGACATGGCTGCTGCACCAGCACCCAACGAAGAGACTCCTCAACGGTCAACAGCAAAGAAATGAAATTTTTTATACGAATTCAATTATTATAGCCCGTTCTAAGTTTTACCGCGATAAGGCTGCTGCACCGAGGGTTAGCTTCCAAACGAGGAGACTCCTCAGCGGTCAACAGTACAAACACGAAATTCTGTATAGCGTTCGATTATAATAGCACGCTGTAAGTTCCACTATGACATGGCTGTTGCTGCACCCAGGGTTGGCCTGGGACAACGCATTTTAATAAAAACTGTTTTTTTTATGTGTTTTTATTATTCACTTATTAAAATGTGTATTTTATTAGGAAAAAAATATTGTACTAAACCTGTCGGTAAACTGACCCCATTAGGGCCCAGAATACTATACTGTGCTTTAACTAAGGCGGTGCGATGAGCGTTCAATCGCAAACATCACCCCACTTTTGGAACTACCATATATGAAATATGTAAATAGCGCGGAGATAAAAAAGCCATGTAATGTTTTATAGGGAATGCATACATTGACGTGCCTGGAAGGCGAAGGGAGGCCATTCGGCATTGTTTATGATCGCGACCGTCTCTCTTTCAATATACTCTTTTGTTGTTGTAAAACGGGCAGTTTCGCAAGCGAACGCCGCGACGCGACGCACTCGTTTGCGGATAATGTGCAATGGCTTTAACGGATGCGGCCCTACCGCACTGACATATGAAAGAAACAAGAATGGATCATCGCGTGTTAACGTGATGGTAGCAAACCTCATGACTATCTTGACTTTTAACCCTTAAGTGGTTTGGATGGGTCAAAATGACCCGACTTAAAATAACGTGCACTGTAATAAAAACAGCTGATGGAAATACTCGTACATCCTGTTATTACATTATATATTTACCTATTAGCTGAAATAGCAAGAGGTTGTGTTCGCGAATAACCAGTAAATTTATTTTGTAGTGCGTATTCAAGACAAATATATTTTATTTGAAAAATAAAGGATAGAAAAACCAAAAAAAAACTACATACCGTCAAATAGGCAGCAACCTTATCTCGAAATTTCATGTACAAGTAGCTCGTAAGCAAGTAGCACACTTTCTAACCTATGACTACGTTTTTTATAGATAAAAAACCCTAACAAATTTTATTATTACGGTACAGTTTTAAATATAGTCGTTTTTACATTAAATAATACGTATACAGTTTCACAGTTATACAGTAAATAATTGCGTATATGATCGAAACTGGCAACTAATGTTTATTCCAGTATAAAAAAGGTAACTAGGTCGTTTCAACCCGACGATACCATTAACGTAGCAATATACCAATCACAATACCGCTCAAAGGTTAAAATTATTTATAGCCGACTTAAAAAGCTCCTTGGTCGTTTGACAAAACCATTACCTCGTCTAGTTTTCTGTCAAATATCCACCCCCCCCCCCTTCTCCCCATCCTTTCCCCTCCAATTCCCACCTTGTTTTCAGAATAAAAATCAAATCGTATATATAAAAATTAATCGCCGTGCGTTAGTCTCGCAAGATCTCGAAAATGACTCGACCGATTTGAATTATTATTTTTTTTCTTTTGTTTGTCTTGATTCAGGGGTGGTTTACAAAAAAAAAATATTTAGGAAAGATTAAAAGAAACAACTGAAAATCGAAATTGGTCAATTTGGGAAATGGGCCACTTTCAATAGATGGCGTTCGCGGCGATCCTATTGTTTGACAGCTGCGCCATCCATAACTGTTATTCATTCCGCGCGATTGTGTAAAATTTCAAAAAGTCGAAAAGTCGAAGAAGTCAAAAAAGTCAAAAGAGTCAAAAAAGTCAAAAAAGTAAAAAAAGTCAAACAAAAGTCGAAAAAGTCGAAAAAGTTAAAAAAGTCGAAAAAGTCGAAAAAGTCGAAAAAGTCGGAAAAGTCGAAAAAGCATTTATATTTCATCATGTAAATTAAATACATTTAATTTATTTTAATTACAAACGACTTTCATTTAGTCACCAAATGAAACTCAAACCGTACATGATTCGGCCATATTATAGATTTCAATTAATTGGATTTGGAAGGTTTATTAGGATCAATAAACGCTTATGAAGTTACAATCAAATCAATTTTAGGTGGTACGATGTTCACCGGGTCATCGAGTATATTGATAAAAATAAAGTAGAAATTCTAGAAAAACTAACAATGATATTGTTTAAAAGCCTTAAATTTGCAAAATGGACATCAACCATACCCAGGGGTGGTAGATGCATGCGCTGTATTTTGCTACATATAAACATATATAACATAATTAATTCTTGTGCCTGAAGGAAATAATAACATTACTTAACCGCAAATAAACATACTCCATACAGAATGGCTGCTGCAACGATGCTATGTTTCAAAAAGCATATCTAACGATATCTATTTGTCGACGATCCGGACAGATCGCTAAAACGGAAGAATGAGAAGCCATTGTCGTATAGATTTTACGAGGTATAAACTATTCACATAAAACGTTTTAAAGGACAATTAAATAAAAATATAAACGCATATGTATTAAATATATACCATACCATACCAACACATCCATGTTGAATCGTTGCGACCCGATTTCTGGTTTAGTCTGGTTACAGATTCATAGTTGCTTGCAGCAAGTAGCTGCAGCAGCAATTCATATTCGAAGTCGCGGGCTCTAGGTACCCTTTGCCCGTCAATATCACTCGGGATCGGATTACCAATTGACCCTGGCAGCTACCCCCCTCCCCCGCTTCTTAGGAAACGTACGTTTCCAGATTCCCAAGGCAAATCACCGGTTGAGCAGCTTAGCTAGCAAACCGGCTAGTGCACAACCTCACAGGACCGCCCGAGGTGTTTCCCGGCTCATAAGTTACCCTAACTATCAACAAACTGCAGGATACAGGCGCAGGCAGAGTTCAAACTGGCCCTTCCGGGGTTGTCCATCTTCGGGAAAGCTGCCGGATACATGATCACGAAATTTGAAGCATAATACTCCTTCCCACCAATCCTCAATCCAAAATAAATATTTATATAGTGGCAATATTACGAAAACCAATACAAGTTTTCTAACTAAAAATGTTCGAAACTAGAGGTAAAAATTGGCTCATCACATAGGTACGCTATATACAAGGCATACGATCTGGAAAACATACTAGATTGTCTTTAATATAATTATAATTGAAAAGAATATCATCCCCTATCATACATCTATAATTACGTATACACTTACAAATGTAGATAAGAAAACATTTTGGAGACTATCGCGATTGTTTGACATTATAAATTAGATATACAACGAATTTACCGCGTGAATTTTGTAGCACCCGACGTTTCGGCTACTTATGCAGCCGCCGTTGTCTAGGGTAGACTGTCTACCCTAGACAACGGCAGCTGCAACGTTCGCCGAAGCATCAAGAACTACAAAATTTACGCGGTAAATTCGTTTTTTATCTTATTTATAAAGTAAACTTATGAATGAAAAGCCTTTGAAAAATCTCAAAACATATTTATAATATTTTACCTTGTAGTACTAACTTATTTTCAATGCATATTATTGTCGATGCACGTATTTGATTACTTATCTTTTATATTTTATTTTAAAATTGTCTGACTTTAGCGATTATTATTGTAAACCTTGATTATTTGTTTCGTCGATTTGTTTCATTATTTTTTCTTTTTTTTCTTGTCATTGTTGTTTTTAAAATGTCTGTTATTATGACGTATACGAATGTATTAGGAATTTCCGACGAATAAAAGACTGTTTATTTATTTATTTAACAATTATTTACTATAAACCATTGATTTTGCTTACAAAAATAACAGGAACCGAATAGCAAAATTTAAACCCCTTTAGCTTATTTGATTGTGTGAACCAACTGGGACTAGCCCGTTCTAGTGTAGACAGGACCCTAATAATACATGAAATTATGTAAAAGCTTTAGTAAAATGCTAATAAAACTAAATTTCCCTAAAATGTGGCTCAAAATAAAGAATAAATAAAATGCAATTTCATTATATAATCGGCATTGAATGGAACATAACATTCGATTAAATAGTGAATGACAAACGGTATAGTCTTAAAACTAAAATAAAGAGAAAAATGAAATGATGTGTAAAAAAGGAAAGAAAAAGTCATTAATATTTAATATATGTTTAACCCCTTGAGTATGATAAGTAACCAAATCTGGTTCTGAAACAATTATCCGTTGAGTAGGTATGATACGACCAGATCTGGTTCCGCGTTTTTTTTCACTTCTTTGACGTTCTCATATTTATTCATAATTATCTAATTGTTTTACAAAATGATATTTTAATATTCTATATTCGAAATTTCAATGCAATCATTGTGCAGTTGTTCTTTTTATGATTGGTGTAGTAGTTTCGTAGTTATAGTACTTTAAGGTCGATGTCGCCGAAAATCCTGCAAAAGAGACAGATGCATCCATGAAAATACCCATTTACTCCAAGGGTTAAGACAAAAATAAGTACAATTCATTGTCAAAACGATGTATAAAAACAAATATAAATAATTGTTGTTAGTTAGTTCAATGTTATAATGTAATATAACTATTTTGGAGACTAGGGATTACACTCGCAGAATGCTGATTTTTCTCAATAGAGTAGGGGTTGGTTAGCAATGAATTTGCATATTTAAATTATCATCCGGTATGAGAGCTCGCTCATAGCAAAACGTCAATCATAGCCAAATTTGCGCATGGGCTGACTTCTCAAACTTTTTATAAAATTTCGATAGCTGAGTTATTAATTACATCGTGTAACAATATATGCTGATTTTAATTAGGAGTAAAAATAGGAAGTATATATTAGGTAGATTTATGAGTATATATTAGGTAAACCAAAATACGCTTTTAAAATTAATATTAGGACGTTTTTTGATGACAATGATTTATATTAAATACTCTTGTTTATTATTTAATTTTAATTAATTATAAGGAAATCACAAAAAAATAAATACGAAATTAAATATTTTTTCTATGTATTTCTTTACCTACTTAGTTGTATTTATTATGTATATTTATGTAGCTGTGTACATATTATTACACGCATAATATTTATTTTCATTATTCATATAAAACATAATATATATATATATATATATATATATATATATATATATATATATATATATATATATATATATATATATATATATATATATATATATATATATATATATATATATATATATATATATATATATATATATATATATATATATATATATATATATATATACCTATATATATATATATACATAGACATAGTTACTAACTAGTACCCAACTCGGTCAGGATGCATGAAGCCAATAAAACGGTAAAAATATTTATTTATTTACCTCTTGTATACAGCGATAATTGCTATGGTATTATATACAAGGAAAAAATTACCTTTGTTTTAATTTATTTTTTTAAAATAAAAAAACACAACCTTTGGACTCCTATTTATTTATCGGTACTTAACCTTTAGTATGTAACATCGTTGTATAAGTTTGTTCAAACTGTTTGTGACCTGAATGAAATAAAATTCACAATAATCTTTCCCGCCGTCGTTTTATTGGTTTACAATGGAAACGGAATACCGCACTTCTTTTTTACAGCAATGCCGGCCATGAAATATTAATAAAGAAAGAGAGTAGGATAGAGAGACAGTTGCAGCTCTTCTAGGCGATGTTTTTATTTTTCTATAAATAGAGCAAATAGAGCAAACAGGCATAGCACGTGACTACTGCCTACGTAAAGACACAGCTCTGGCTGCGCGCCCCGCCTCCACTCCCTCGCTTCAACAATCAACCTTAGAACTTCACGCACTTCGTAACCCACGGCGCTCGGCACCGGCAATGGATAACTCATACGAACGCGGCGGTGCCCTCGCGCCTTAGCTATTATTATAACATATAATTAGCTACGACCTAATAAATACATTATGTATAGCATACCAAAAAACCTTTGAAATTCTGCTATAACCCATCTAGTAAATGATATAAAAGACACTCCCTAGCTACGGGCCTGATCTAAAAATCTAAACAACCGTCGCACACTTTGAGAGGCGCATTAAGAGCGCTTTTATACGCTCCCGTTGGTCTAATTCGTATGCGCAAAGGTGGCGAAAGGGTTGCTACAATTCGCATTTATTCATATTCAAATGAGGCAGCCGGAAAAAAACACTTGGGATGAACCAAAAAAACCCTTGATTAGATCAGGCGGTTTAGTTCGTGCTCGGAGACTGGGACGTGTGATTGTGCTCTCGCGGTGACAAACCAATACGTCACTTGGCGATGGAATCAGTGCCAGTGGGTGCTTATGTGGTGTGTTTCAAGTGGAATAGTGCACGCGATGGATCGAAGATAGATTCGAGTGGATCATACTGCCTGGGTTCAAAAGCTGATGCGATTACCAGATTGATGTCTGAACAATGTAGCATACTTACACTAAGGAGCTAGTACTTGACATGAAGGACCATATACTAAAACAAATGATTTAATATAGCAACTAGATTAAAGGTAAATGTTTTTTTCTAAAAAAATGCCATTTCTTCAACTTAACATACAACTCGGCATTATATTTTTGTATTATTTTATTTCAATTAATTTATTTGTAAAACATATGGCCGTATATCATATATTTATTTATTTAAGTCGATTGCATAATACGTAGACCATTAATATTTCAATCTATTAAGTTATTACAGACGAAATATTTATTGCAATGAGTGAGACTACAACGATTGATTACAAATATTGATTACTAAAGCAGAAATTTAAATAAATCTCAAGTAATCACGTAATTTAAGCATACACACAAATGTATATTTTGGGTCCTTACCTTTGAAGCTGTTGTTCTATATAGGAAATTTAGGGCCGAAAACTTTGTATGAAAAATATATATTTAATTAATAGTAATATTGACCCCTATTATCTATGCAGATTTCTTATTTCAGTGGTAAAACTGAGGTGGACAAGAACCAATGAATGATTAGAAGGCGTTTTTCACCGACTCCTTAAATTAGTTTTTTTTTCGGTGTAAAAAGTTACCTAAATTCTGAAAAAATATGAAACTCTATTGGAGCGAGGTCTGACAAGCACGGTGGGTGACCAAGAGTCTCCAGCCGCAACTCCTGTAACTTTGCGACTGTTTGCATTGAAATCTCTGGCTATTCGTTGTCATGCAGAAGCAGTGGCGATGAGCGATTGACCAGGCTCGGTTGTTTGAACACGAGCTTCTCCATCATCGTTTGCAGTTATTAACAGTACTCATTTACGACAACTGTATAGCCAGACTGCAAGAAGGTGTAACAGAAAACACCGGCACAGGAACTCATATTTGAAAACAATGCAAATTTTAACTTTACCATAGTTGCACAAACAAATATATTTGAGCAAAAACAAACGACGCAAAGACAAATAAACAGCTAATTCCAAAAAAAGAATAACATAGCATTGAAATAAAATTTATTTTAATGCAAATTCCAACTCAAACCCAGGTTCAAAGTGGCTAGTGTGAAAAAACCAGCAATTACATAGGTAAGGGCCCAATATACACGTAAATACAAACAATACATATATGATAGCCGGTATATAAAATAAAATGGGATTGCCCTGTAGTTTTTGTGTGCATATGTTCTTGTGAAGGTATTCTTTGAGCATACGTAGAAGTACATCGGTACCATATATACGTTGCGTTTCGTAGTAAAATCCTAGCTGCTTAAATGTAGTACGGCATTGAGCAATGTAATATACTATATAATATATGATATTAAGTTAAAAACAACAGGGTTCTCACAGACAGCCCCGGGCATTTATGGGTTCAATTATAAATTATTCCAGGCCCAGAATGAACGTTAGCAGAAATCGCGAAACGAAAATTCTCGAATCCGCGTGCAACCGTAAATTATCAAAGCACATTTCGCAGCAAATATTGACAAATGGAAAATGAATTCCGCTTTATCGATATGGCGGATATTCCCCGAACCAGCAGATCAAAGCGGATTATTTAAAAAAATAACATATCCCAGTGTCAATTTATAAGTCAATAATCTTCTAAATCTGAAAATCTTTCAAAATTAATCACATAATCGGCAAACACCAATTCCACCAAAGACATTGCACCAAAGTATTTTTTGCCTAATTTTATCCAAAAAAAATAGTTTAGAGTGCTCTTTAACTTTGCACACTGAGATTAATGAAAGATCTTACATTTTATATTTCTATAGTGATTATTATGATCATCGCAGGAATAACCATTTAAAGTATTTTTACCAAAAACCACGTATGATTTTTTGCCACATGGAACATAATCATATGTTTTTTATATTTTTATTTTATTTTATTTGGTTAACAAACGTTAACACAAATAATGTTAACACTATTAGGCTAGTCAAATTAATTTTTTTAGAGGAATTAATTCCCAGCAAGCTGGAAATCGTTTTATTACCTTCATTAGGCCCTAAATGTGTGTAATCCGAGTTTGCCCCATCCCAGGAGGTGTGCTTAACTTTTGGGAGCCAAATTCCTCTTTTTTCAGTTTTTTGCTTGCAGCTCGAAAACGTTACATTGGACGAAATATATCAATTAGCAATTAATATTTAATTAGTAACTATTATTAATATTAATTAATGAAGTAATAGTAACATTTAAAATTGACATGACACTCGCACTTTCTTAGATGTCGATGGCCCTTCATCTAATAAGCTGTCAAGCTGGGGTGGCATGTCGAGCCCTCTTCATCGGGATCATCTTCAAAGGGACTGTTCTCGGCTATTTCTGCTGGATTGTCCTCATCTATTTCTGCTTCTACGGCGATCAGTGAGGACATACCCTCATCCTCGAATGGTGCTAATATCAAGCAGGACTGGCCGTGCCAGTTGAGGCAAATTGTTGAACAGTTAAGGCAAATTGTACACCCCTTCGTACAACTGCAAAACACTGTGTGGAGGATTTAAACTGGAGCTGGATCTTTGGTTTTCATGGTGGGGAGCAGGCCAAGGTCCGTCCTCTTCCAACCCCAGCTGAGAGGATCCTTTGGTCTATCATACCAGCCCTGAATTTGGTGGTAGACCCGCAGACTATGTTGGGCAGCGGCTGCGTTTGTAGAGAGGCCAGATTGCAAGTTGGATTTATGATGGAATTTGAGAATATCTCGTGGCGGACTTTATCCATATGCTGCCAGGAATAGTTGACTTGCTGAAATAAGGTTCTCAGGATCAGCGTCTGCATGGTAGAAAATCTTGACAGCCTCTTGGAAAGCCGTGTTCTTTTCGAGGAGCTTGTCAAACTTCAACTTCCCTTGGCGATAGAATGCAGAGGTTGTATCACACCCACTGATTGCATGTAGGAACAGAAGATTCAGTTTGACAGTAGGAGAAAAGTTGAAGTACCTGGGAGAGTAGAACGTGTTCTGAGAGGTCTCCTTTCCAGGTTTCGTGACGTAAATGTTTGAGGAATTTGGTATTTTGGCGGTTAATATGATCAATAGATTGGTGTCCTCTCCGATTATTATGACCGTCGCAAAGTTCTCTGCAGCTTGAATGGCGGTGTTGACGATGAGGGTGCCACAAAATTCTTTTACGAATGAAAACCGAGGTGTCTATAGAACGTGAAATTTTATTCTTTACAACTATTATTTTATGTTTTTTTTCAACAGGAGTACCTGTTTCATAGATATGTGGTTTTGGAAAGTCGCAAAATGTAAGTTTGCACCTAAATGAGAAATTTTCCCGGTTTCTAGCTTTTGATTTCGGCTATACCACTGAACCAAATTTTAAGTTTCAGATGTTGATTCGGTGCAGAATTTACTATTCTTTAGTATTGAATGGAATGATATTTTCCGCCCGACGTACCGTTTACGAGCTGCGAGCAAAAAACTGAAAAAAGAGGAAAAATTTCGCGGTTATTGCCGCGCGGCGCCAAACTCGGATTACACGCATTTAGAACCAAATGAAGGTATTAAAACGATTTCCAGCTTGCTGGAAATTAATTCCTTAAAACGTTTTTATTCGATTGACTGGCCTATATCGTTAAAGTGTACAGTACATATCTCCGTTATTATACCTTATTTATATATATATACATATTTTAGCAGTGATTTAATATTATTGAAAAAGGGAGGAAGAACAAAAAACGAATGACAATGAAATTTTACATTGAGATTATAAACAATATTAATTATTTTGTACCAGATATATTTAAAAAAATACAATGAACTATTCATGTAAATTGTTCAAGCGATTAATAGTCATTATATGAAATACGGTGGACAAAGGACTGATAAGTTTTATTAATGTTTCCTTAAAGTGACTTTTAACTGATGGAAAAATATCAATGTACCCAAACCTATCGTTCTACGTTATACATAGTATAGCGATATACATTTGTATTTCTTTAATCTTTTATTTTATAAATTATCCAATATAGGTATTTTTTTGACAAAAAAAGGGTAAAAGTAATAATATGTTTACAGCACTTTTTATTGCAAAGCGGATTAGATGAGATTTGTGTGAATTTTATCAAACCACTAAATTTTATGTCTCTTCTGGTGTGATAGTATTTAAAACATAGTGACTTTAATTTAATATTTATTTTCATTCATTCATTTTGTTCATTCACATTGCTCATTCATTCTTAAGACTAAAAGAGATTTATTTAAATAAATAACTAAGAAATTTATAAATATGGGCATAAATAATATATATATAAGTAGGTAAGTATATTAGTCTATAAATAAATAAAGAAATACATTGTATAAACAATCTATAATCGTTAAAAAATAAGAGTAAAGAAAATAATTTGGTCTTTCCGTTAAATTGAAATCGACTTACAATATCGTTTCGACGTAGCGGCACAGATTCCTTTAGGTTACAGATACAAGCATTATTGTTATTTAAAAAAACACAGTCATACGTGGTTGGTTACGATAGAGTTTTAAAACCACCACAAAATGCTACCAAAAGGAGGCGGATACCATCCATCAAACGCGAAAGCTAATTCAAAAATTAAAATGAGTTATGTTCTGTTTATACGGAGGCCGGTGTCCGGCCCATTCTTTGGGTGAATGAATGAGTCCGCGTGTATTGGCAACAAGGGTCGTTCGCCTCAGCGAAAGGTCACCGGTGGGGTCCGTTTGGTCACTGCTAATGGCGGACGGGGGCCGGCGTGTGGGTACAATTGACCCTTCCCTTGTGTCGAGGGTCAAAGTGAGCGCTCGCGCCCATGGCACAACAGAACCGGAGGATTCTTGACCGGTTCTGGAGCATTCCAGCGCGTGTGCACGTCTTGAGGTCAATGATAAATTGACCACGTCTTCGTAAGAACCGGTTGATAAAACATTTAAGCGCGTATTGAAATAATACTTTAAAACACGTTCAAAATCGTACAAAGTTTTACAAAAAAATGAGGTAAATACCGATACAATAAATTAAGGCTTTCAAAGCCCTTTTGAATGGATTAAAAACTGCGGCCAATTTAACTTCATGAATATTATCTTTATACATAAGCCTATTACATATATAGTATGTTCAAAAAGTATCGAATCTTATTTCTTCGGCTTACACAAATGAAAGACGTAAAGCATCGTTGAGTGCATGAAAATGTTTAGGGATATTTGCACGCGTGATTATTTTTCCGCCTGCTTCGTCATTAGATAGCAATTTGTCTAAGAGGGAGGAAATATATTTCGTCCTATTGTCAAAGCTGTAACGACTTACTTTCATCAAATTTTAAATTTTCATCAATTTAAAAATTACATCAAATTTTATTAAAATTTCTCGATACATAAGTGAACCGAATGATCTCTCGGGGATGACACCATGATTTGTACAATCAGTCGATGGATAAAGGAGTTGCACAACCGCAAGATGCGCACGTAGGTATCAGTGAACCGCGTTCCGGTAGGTTATCAACATGCCGAAATTACAGTGTTTCGAAATGAAATTGAAAATATATATTTCAACATTTATATATTGCGTACATACGCTGAACATCAATAGAAAATACTAGTACATTATTTGACTTCTCTCTGATGCTTCCTATCGGAGTTTCTTTCTTGAAAGAACATCCAAATAAACCATAACCACTTGCATGGTACTTTTTATTGTCAATGAACAATATTGCATTTAGGTAGATGACACATGAAACAGAATCCCAAAAATGAGTGAGGTACATATTCATGGTGTGTCCGGAAAGGTATGTTTTTTTTTGTGCTGGTACTTAAAATGGCCGCAATGGGCTCTGACCAGTTGTGTTACGTGGAGGGGATGCTCAGCTTCAAAACTATGCCTTCGCCAGTCTGCTCCGAGCAGTTAGGGCGTCAGGATCGCTGTCTCCGCGAACCCCTGTTTAATGACTATGTCAGGAAACGTGATATAATCGTCACTCGAGCAACTTTCGCCATCCACATATTGAATGTGCTGGCACAATCACGGTGACAGTGCTCTATCATATTTGTAAGTATGGAGGTGGTTAAAACCGTTTAAGGACAACCTTGAAAAGACGGTCGAAAAACCCCGCGATAGACGGCCCTCAACCACCACAACCGACCACTATTTGACCCGTTCGCGCGATGTCTTACATTCGATGTATTACCATCGCTTGCGTGTCCGGATCATTGTAGAAACTCTAAACATTCCCAAAACAATTGTACACGAACTAGTCGCCGATAAATTGTACACGAGGTAGGTGTGTGCCGCGCTTGTTCCAGAGCTGTTGACAGGCGATCGGAAGAATCACCGGATGACTGTCGCTCACAACTTTGCAACGCTGCCCAAACCCTCTACAGTCCGGACTTGGCTCCGGCCGACTCCTTTCTCTTCCCGAGGATCGAGACCGTCATGAAAGCATTCGTTTTGAGTTGATTGAAGCCATCCAAGTCGCCGTGATCCCCGTTGAAGTCCCTTGCCGAAGTCCCCGTTGAAGCTTTCCAGGACGCGTACCGTGCGTGGCAGAGTCGCTGGAAAAAGTGGGTGGATGCCTAAGAGATCTACTTCGAAAAATATTAAACGTCTGTAACGGTATCTTAAATAATTGTGGATTTATTTTAAAACCATGATGATCCCATGGTTTTAAAATAAATCCACAATTTGTCTTGAAAAGCTAACCTCATAAGGTTAGCCTTTCAAGACCAGCATTACTTTTATTTCCTCTTTTACTTGATCACTCAACGTCTATGAGGTGTAAAAGGTTTGTGTATTTTCTAGGTACAAGTGATATGCTTAATACTCAAAATTTAACCTATTTATTCTGTATACTACTGTGTCCTGTGTATATTATAAAACAAATTAAAATATATAATAGGGTATGTGTACTGTCATATTGTATTGTTATATTGTAACACTAAAAAAATACCCTATATAACCCTATATACCACGGATATCCGTGGTATACAGTCCACATATGTATAACAGGGCCTAAAATAGGTCTTGCGGTACAGCCATATTGACACTGAGAAGAGATGAGTACGAGTTACGGCCATGGGAATATTTCGGAACTATTTTTTGAGAGCGATCAGATAAAAAGCTAAAAATCTTTATAGCAAGACGACTCCGAAAACCCAAGGTGAAGAAGCTTATCCAACAGAAGATATCGTCAAGAGTGTCAAATGCTTTGCTATAATTTACAAAACAAAGGTTGTCGAATTATCTTTCTCCATATTTGGAAGTTCACTTGTCATGTTCAACTATACAAGAAGCTAATAGCCCAAGTAACATTTCAGGTTCTAAAAAAGTTTTGAGCAGGTTCTAGAACCTTTCGAGGACAACGCGAGATTCTGGACAACTCGTCATGACAACGTTAAAATAACCTTATTAAACCGTTCTGTAGCCTAAAAGGGCCCGACCTACAGAACCTCCGCATAACGTTTTTTAACTGTATTAACTGTAGAAGCGAAATCCGAAAACGATAATCGTTGTCACCCGTATTTACGGTAGCTGCATATACGATGAAGTGAGCTGTCATTCGCGTACGCGTTGAATCGGATTATTCGAGGGTAGCGCTCTCGGTTCTCTTGCGGCAGCGGTGGTTTGTTGGAATAAGTTTTTTTACACGAAAGGCGCATTTTTACGGACGTTTTGTCGAGGAAGGGTTTCGTGTGCTTCATTTTCTCTTCTCGGTTGTTTTCGCGACGAACAGTTTGGTGAGAGGGGTGTGTGGCAACCTGGGAAGTGAAGAAAAGGACGACCTGATTGACGTGATAGAGCGGTCCAAGCCAGGGAGTACTCCAGAAACAAGGCGAAACAATTAGGTGAGCAATATAGTTATACCTTGTATTTGTTGGAGTGCATCGAAAGTCTGGAGAAAGCCCCTGGCTGAAACAAGTACTTTAAGGTCGATGTCGCCGAAAATCCTGCAAAAGAGACAGATGCATCCATGAAAATACCCATTTACTCCAAGGGTTAAGATTTCAGGAGCAATTAGCGAATCCCAAAAACTAATTATAACCTTCTCAGAACCTGTAAGGCTTTGCAAAGACTACTCAGGACTAACGTACAAGCCTTGAATTAGCCCGGATTTGGCATTGAAAAAATCGAGTTAGCTAGATTCAAGCTTTGAAAAAGTTCATAAAAGATTACGAAAATACAAATAACGTCTCCTTGGGCTTGTTAAAGTTAGTTTAGGTTTGCTTTGGTTCTGAATATAGTTTGCACTTTATCCTGACATTGGAATAATAAAATGGAAGATGACTAATGAATATAACATAGCGATTTACTATTTCGTAGACAAATTGTTACAGATAATTCTGTTATTGCCTGTTGTGTTATGTCAATTTCATTGCGACGGTTAGTTTATTGATGAAATGTGCCATAATACCTCTGTAAAATTCACGGGCCCTCTCAATAACATGATTTAATATGCTTCAGGTATTATAAACTATTGATGTTATTTTAAAATTATATGTGAAAAAAGGTCAAACGCTTTGAACTATTTTCCAAATACAAAAGTGTAACACCGAAATGAAAATCAAGCCTTACTTTAATCAGGAAATGTAATTATAGTTATAATAAATTAACATTCCAAATACCGAAAAATGGCGGACTTTGTTCGAGAACCTGATAGTTTGCAATTTAACAAATTTATGACAAACAAGCCCTGGCCCAAGTCCTTTTGGACTTCAAAACGCGCAAAAGGAATTTCAATATGCTAAACTAAGAACAACTAGTATATTTAAGGGCTAAATCAGGGCTTTCTGGTAAGACCAAGGTTTAATTAGTTTTTGTATATTCAAATTGGCTTTGTTTAAGGGTTTATTAGTCTGCGATAAGCCAGATTGGTTAAATAAACAACTTTTTGCGGCCCAGCATTCAGTCACTGTCCAAAGCGTGCTTGTCTAAACTGCGTGCGGATAAGACTGAGAAAATAGTGATTTGGTACATACCTACAGGATGTTCACTTACGTACGGATTTATTGAACAATGCGAGCACCTACCTAAGGTTTTAAACCTAATTACGATCAATCTATACATTACAATTAGATCATCATCCTGTTTTAAATCTAGTTACGAACACAAGATATTAAAGTAGTAAAAATATAAAAAACTGCAATACTAGATCCAAAAATTAATGCTATTTTATTGAATATGTAATAAGCTCAAAAATTACGTACCTACCTACCGTAAAATTTCTTGTGACATAAAATAGTTAAGTGGAAGTTAAAAAACTGGTCAAGTGGAAGTCGAACTGTATGGAGAGGGTTCCGTACCATTCCATTTTCCATGAGAACTTCAGGACTTTTGTTTACGTTTTCATGTAAACTATAACAGAGGCCCTATATTATTTTTTTATTTTTATTTTAGTCAGTAGTTTCGGAGAGAGGTGGGGGGGATGCTCGATTTTTGTATTCTCTTGATATCTTTTTAACTATGTAATTTAAAATAATAAAATATTATATGTGTATTCCTTATAACGAGCCTATCCAATTGATATGTAACACGTTGCACTTATTATTCTTAAATTTTCTGATTTGTCCTCTAAAATTGACCACCAAAATCGAAGTTCGGTTATGTAGGAGATGTTGTTTTTAGTAGATGCGGAGAAAATAAGCTGTGACAAACGGACAGAGAGAGATACACGAGAGAGACAGAGAGTCACCAACACAACCTACCTGCTTTTTAGGTAGATTTATTAAAAATATACCTATTGCAATGGGTCGCGTGTTAGCAATTGATGAAAATTTCACCATATCTTCGTCGATTAGGACCGCCAGACCCTGAAACCACCCTTCGTTCCTATACGGGATAGAAAACTTCCTATGGAACAAGATAGAGGTCGAATTTCTAAACCGATCAAAATGAAACAACACAAAAATGTATTGGCCCAATACCTTGGATGAGTTCGTAGAAGAACGAGGTCCGCCATCTTGTTCCAAAATGGCGGTCGCTCAAACTTTTAAAAAATAACATATGTTAAGAATCATAGACCCAAACGAACCATATCCAAGGGAAACTCTTGTTATCACCTACATTTTATTTCAAACTATTTTTCAATCCGCTCTCTCGTTTCAAAAGGGCGGTCGCTCAAACGCCGGTAAAATTTTCGCGTTTAGTTATGTAGGTATGAGAGCCATTGTTTATGACTAATACACATGTGTAAAATGCCTGAGTATTTATGCTTTATGCATTTTTGTAACATGTAAATATCAAATAATACATATATCTCTTCCCTCGACGAAGCACCCCGAAGTGCATCGGTAAATATATGTTTCTCGCTCTAATATGTGCTTCGTCCATGCGCTATTTCGCTAACGCGGTTGAATGATCATAAAATGCTTTCTATGAACAGATCGACATCATTGCTTCGATTTGCTGACCTGAAATCTACCTTTAATGGGTGCGCGTCACCGATTTTTTTTTGTCTTTTGAGGTACGGAACCCTAAGAGGGGTGTTAATAGTTACGATGGAATACGAGATACCTTTTCTTTGTGGATTCTCTCAGTATTGTTTTTTACTTTCCGTTTGAAATTGCCACTGCTGACTATCCTGTGCCAGGACATCCTGTATATTTTAGGTGATATTAATGTTAGTTTTGATTATGCACACGCAAAGCCCACAAGGTTGCGAAGTGGTGTTACAGAAATACAAAAAGCATAAATAAAACCACAATGCGGGTTTAGACTAGAACTTATCTTATTGAATGTCAAAACGTATATGAAAATTACAATTGGTCTTAGTCCAAGCAAAAAAGACTGAGAATGGTTAGCGAGAAAATCTAAAAGCCCTACGAAGGTTTTAAATCATGCTTAAGAGTATTGGCGAAATGTGGTTCTGAATAGGTCATTCTTAGGTTGCGTGTAAGACCAACTAGACATGCTTTACAATGTGGAGTGCCAAAATATAACCAAAGGAGAACCTTTTTAAACCAGAAGCTCTCAGAACTTTTAAGTCGGATTTCTAAGCAAGCATAACGTTATATTATACTCATTTGGAAGCCCATTTAGCTTTTTGAATAACTGTTTAGCCCTAGGAGATATTTGCATAATAAAAAACTTAAGTATAACCTTAGGTAAAATTTAAAACCAGAAAATTACTATTCTAGGACCTAGAAGCATATATCAAAACCTCGGTCTTGAAAAAATGTTACTTGGGAGGCCCTGTTGCAGTTAGGCCACTAAGACCCATGCGTTTAGTATCGGCCAAACTCACGGGTCAACACCCATCTGGCAGCCTCCACGCAAAAGTGTGATCCCGGCAGGACTCTGGCCTGCGGGTCAGTTTCCCTTAGGAATTTTCAACTTCATTCCAACAACTCAACAAAATTCAAACTCCTGGACGGTTTTTGGGCACCGTGCGGCGTCAGCCAATCGACTGTGCATTCCGACTGATTGCCGGGGGAGCCTGGAAACGGATTTTTCCTATAGAGTGGGGGTAGTTGTTAACCTTACGGCAACTGCTCTTCAAACGACCAATCGGCTATCCGATACCGGGTAAATAACCGGGTAAAGGATGCCATGGTCCGCGATAGATTCGGTAGCACAGAATCACCGGTACGTAAGTGAGAGGACCGCGCAAGCGACCTCAAACCTGTAACTAGTCGGGAGGCCGGAGAAATCTGGCAGCAAGGCTCTGAACTCTGGCGGGTTCGTGGTCTGTGCTGGATGGTAGATTTGTATCGTCCACGAAGTCTACTACGCTCACCTCACGGGAGATAGAACGAGCACTATCGTTTAAACTTCCTGGGGTGACGGGTTCGCCCGTTGTAGCCGTAAAACACAAATGTTCAATTATACAATACAGGGCCTAAAATAGATCCTTGCGATACACTCATGTTAACACTAAGAAGAGACGAGCTCGAGTTACGGGGAAAGGAATCTTTCAGAATTATTTTTTAGGAGCGATCAGATAAACAGCTTTTTTGCAAGACAACTCCGAAAATCCAAGGTTAGCCAACAGTTGGTACGGTCGAAAGTGTCGAATTCTTTGCTTATAATCTACAAGTATAAGGGCTGTCACATTATCTTTGTCGCTATTTGAACGGTTCACCTTATCCTGTTCAATTATGCCATCAAGAGTGAAGCTCTCTATAGTTAGATGAATCCGCTACGAGCCATAACCCGCCAATCTATTAGTGGAGATGTGGGGCGCCCCGTGTGTGTTTTATTGCGTGATTCATTTGAGGCGCTCGCATTATATATTTTACGTACGTCGCGGGGAGACATTAAATTAAGCGACGCCACTGGCTTATGTCTTGAATAGTAAAGTGACTTTGTGGCCACAATGTCCTGAGCTGGCTATGTGAAGGCACAGCAGCCCCCTCCACTCCACCCACTTTCAGAGCGAGGCACAATTCCAAACGTGACACAAATTGAAAATGCCAATTAAATTAAGATTGGATATAAAACATTTTATTTCTGTATACCCCTAACCGCTAATTCTTTTTGTAGTGCCGTATCCTACCGTGCGTTGGCTGTTATAAATAAAAATAAAAAATAAAATAAAATACAAACGGAGCTGCCATGGAATTCACCGATCAAAAATCGCGCCCATCATATATAATTATTACCCCTTCTGGGAGGTGAAGGGTGGATTCCGGACTTACGACCGGCGGTGGTAGGTTTAGGACAGCTGTCTTGCCACATGTAAGCGTTCACCTTACCACCCATTCACTCCCCCTTCGAAGCCATAGAATTTGATATGCAGAAATCGCGGTTTTAGATATTTTTTTCTAGAAAGGAGTTGATTATTTTCCTGGAGAGACCAAGATCTTTAAAAAGGTGAAACAAAGATTTAGCTGGCAGGCCTCGAGCGCCTACTTCCACCGCGTGAAGGTGAACAGTGAAGCCGTTCCGGGTGACGGCATTTGCGAGGTCATGGTATTTATTTAATTTGTGCTCGTGGTCTTGTGGGATATTTGATTCCCATGGAACAGTTAATTCTACGATAAGGACCATCTTCCGAGATAGAGAGTAAAGAGTTATATCTGGACACAGGGCTGTGCATCCGAGACTTTCAGGGATTTTATACTGCTTAGAGACCGAATCGACCTCCATAATCCAATCTGAAGCTTTCTCGATTATTGAGGAAGGTTTTGCAGTGAGATGTTTTTTGCCTTTAGAGCCAACCCGCACAAACTGTATTGGGGGTTTGGAGGATACTGTCAAACCCTTGTTGGCACGAGCCACTGAGAGGCTAAGTACCTCGCGAATAACAGCAAGGACTTTGTCGTGGCGGTAAGTGTACCGTCCTTGATCCAAGGCCACCCTGCAGCCAGCTAGAATATGTCTAGCTGTGCAAGGGGTGTTGCTACAAAGGGGATATGAACTATCCTCGGCATAGCTCCAACGACCGAGGTTACTGGGGTCTGGAAGTGTATGCTGAAAGGCATTTAAATAAAATTTCAGCATCTCTGGCGTCCAGTCATACAACATTACTTTCCAGTGCATTGGAGGAGGAATGCAAAAGTCTCCAATTGTTGTCCAATCATTCTGGCATTGAAGGCCAATAGCGTGAGCCATACTATTGCTGTCGTAATCTCCCCGCAAGAGAGACTTCTTCAAGTCCACATCGCTCATGGTTGTACTGCCATACCCCAGACCAGTGCCATTCTGGCTGATTCCAGTAAGGAACTTTTTGTGGAAGTCAACGCGGGCTTGTAGATTATTTGACTCACTACGGCCACTTACTACGTGCTTCGATATTGCCGGATCCTTGGAATTGCTTAGAATCGAATTTTTGGTTATTCTGGAGTTGGCGTAGAGCAGAGAGGGCAGTTTTAGAGCTAGCCCAAAATTGTGTTTGGACCTGAAGAGAGTCGAGGGGTCAGCTGGTTTGGCTAAGGACAACCAGGATTTTAAACTAGCTGTCACCAGTGCATCCAGACGAGACAGTTGGGTTTTGGTGAAATCGTAAATAAGAAAGGGCCATGACAAATGAATATAAACGAATTTACCGCGTGAAATGTGTACCACCCGACGTTTCGGTGACGTTGCAGCCGCCGTTGTCCAGGGTAGACGAGCTAAACCTACCCTGGACAACGGCGGCTGCAACGTCACCGAAACGTCGGGTGCTACAAGTTTCACGTGGTTTATATCCTATTTATAATGTCAAACAACCGCGATAGTCTTTGATTTTATGTTATCATGCTATTCTGACTCTGGATCAGTCAGTGCCCAGGGTTGGTGAATGGGGCAAGCCCGACATACCTTTTTGTGTTTTTTGCGCTTTTCATAGTAAAAAGGGTACCTCTTTAATCTTCAATCTTGTTTATACTCTTTATTGTGAAAATGTCACAATGGGCAGGTTTATTGTCATATGACAATCTCGTACAACCAACCCTACTATAACGTGTTATAGGTATGTATGTGTGCGTGTAACATGTCTATAAGTGTGTGTCTTGTTATTGCATTCGATCGACAAAATTGAAAATGCAATTCCGTTAATTTGATCCCAAAGGAAAATGGTGACCCAGCCGGGAATCGAACCCGGGATCTTACAATGTATATATAAGATCAGGCGACCTAACCACTATGCCACCGGGCCGATAATCTTGAGTTTCAAATTTACTTCTTATGTCGTAGATTAAATAAAACACATTGAAGGCATGCTACTGCTAGACAGAATAAATTCTAAAAATATATGCTTATCAGCAGTCACATACCTGCGGTGTCTTTAAGAAATGCCATTTTATTTGCTTGAGCGAGTGAAATCAAGTTAAGACAGAACTCATCACAAGGGACGGTTTCCTCCATTGTTTATCAGGCAATATAAACCATATTGGCTGGTCCAAGTCGGCTGGACCTGATAATATCAGTCCAATATTTCTAATTGGCTGCGCTAAAACTGTTTGTGTTCCAATATCCCTGTTGTTTCGCAAATCCTTCGCTAATTGCGAATTCCCCAGTATCTGGAAGTCGGCTTTTGTTTCACCCATACATAAGAAGGGCTCGAAGACAGAAATTACTAATTATAGACCCATTTCGAAATTATTATTGCCAAAATATTCGAACGAGTCGTCTATAACCAAGTATATGCCGCTCTCCAAAACTCTATCAATCCGTGGCAATATGGTTTTATCAGGGGTCGCTCGACGGTGTCCAATCTTATCCTTTTTAATGACTTCTTGACTGAAGCTATGGATCACGGCTATCAAGTAGACGTAGTCTACACTGATTACAGTAAAGCCTTTGACAGGATTGACCACAGACTACTCTTGAACAAGCTTAAGTTTATGGGTATACAAGGGGACCTCCTCCGATGGTTCTCCTCCTATATCAATAATCGCTCCCAAGCTATCGTCATCAAAAACTATATTTCAAGTTGGGTTGCTATATCTAGCGGTGTACCGCAGGGCTCACTACTTGGTCCATTGCTGTTCTAAATTTTCATCAATGATATAGCTAGCTATTTTCTTAATAGTCTCTTACTATGTTTTGCTGATGACATGAAGATTTTCAAAATAATTAAATCGCTCGGTGATGTCTCCGACCTTCAGGCGGACCTTTCAAGATTGGACAGTTACTGTCTCTCTAATAAAATTGACCTCAATCCATCCAAGTGCACCGTTGTCACCTACACCCGTAAAAAAATATTTACTCTAGCCTCATACGCATTAAAGTTTCATACCTTGCAGAGGTGCAGCGTGGTTAAAGATCTTGGTGTCATTCATGATTCTCATCTACTGTTAGATAATCACGTTCAATCCATTGTTTCTAAAGCTTCCAAAGCTTTAGGTTTTGTTATGAGGAGTGCAGCTTGCTTTCACCGTGCTAAAACTTTCAAGATCCTTTACTGTACTTTTGTCAGAAGCATCTTGGAATATGCATCTCAGGTATGGAACCCTTGTTATGACAAATATATAAATAGAATCGAGCGCATTCAAATGAAGTTCGTGAAATATCTCTGCTTCCGTCTGAAAATCCCATACAGCTCATCTAACTATTTCAATTTATGCAAGAAATTCCATATCCTCCCCTTGATTAAGCGGCGTGAAACCGCGGACTTAACCTTTTTGCTAAAAATTACCTCCAATAATATTAACTGTCCTGACTTACTAAATAAAATTAATCTCCGTGTTCCTTCCAAACTCAATAGATTTAACCCTGCTCTTCATGTTCCTCATGCTGGTACCAACTATAGGCAAAATGCATTTCTGTGGCGAACAAGTGATAATTTCAATGACATGATTAAACGCTTTGACTTTGATCTATTCTGTACGAGTGTTAACTCAGCTAGGCAGCGGCTGAACAGTGAATTTTTTAGCATTAATTGTTGAATAATTTTTGATGCATTTTTAATCGATAGCTTTAATTGAAAGATCACATATGTTTCTACAACGTTATTTAAACGTGATATTATAATTAGCTGTCCGTCCTGCTTTGTTAAATTATAATTAGCTGTTGGTTTTCCTGAAAATAAATAAATAAATAAAATAATTGAAATTATACAATAAAAATCTGCTCTGTCACTTGCTCAAAACAAATGGAACTAAATAAGGAACACGCTCGCGTTTTACTTCATGCTAATGCAAGCCTGGCTTATTCATCGATACAAAAGTCGTATAGATACATTTTTTTTGCGTAATTTGACACAGGTAAGAATGAGAAGACCACTGATTTTGAAAGCCCCGTTGCAAGCCCACGTGTTCGAGCGAGATGACTAGCTGAACTCAACTCGGTAAGATTGCAGCGAATTGATGCACTGTCGATACGCTGTTTTGTCACGTAGCGCGAAGAGCAATAGCCGCTCCCAAATTCATTTATTAGTTTAGCGATCTTTTAAGGAAAAATGTAAGCCGCGCTTTTCGGCTTGTATTAAGGAACCGCCACTGTTTGCATGCAGCAGCTTTAAATAGGTCCGCCTACGTGCATTTTAAAAGACATAGTTATAACTATCCCTTTATAATTAAGTACCTATTTCAACGCGACTAGAAGACTCCAGAGGATATTAGAAGACTTACTGTTCAATATTTACATATTTAAAAAATATATATCACGCGCGCTCAATGTGAGCCGCCCTTGATGTCTTTTATTTTGTTTTATTTTATATCGAAGTATCATAAATTTGTGTCAAGTTATATAGCTCGAATTGAGCGACTTAGTGTGCCGCACTCGCACGCCTTAATACCTTAACCATTTTTTTTGTTTTTAACATCAATATCAAAATATTCTCTTTATGAGCAGCTAATTTAGCTTAACAGTAATTTCATTAAATTCTAGATTTGACAAAGTGAGGGTATATTAATTTAGTGCCGCGTCGTAAACAAGTCACGTGGAAAATTTGCATACAAAACGATTCATGAAGAGTGACATCATTGTCGAAACTTTTAGCCGCTTAAAGTAAATTTATTCACAGTGCAGCCAAATGTGCCACCTGAAAAGTATGGGACGCAGTTCCCGAAATATCTAGAGGATGTAACATAGTTTACGACCCAATGTTCCTAGTAATTCCTGATGCTATTTTTTTTTTATTATTTGTTGAGTGGGGCTTTTCTAAGGTCTTTATGAGCCTTGTAACACTGCGACCATTGCTGATCTATTGTGCTCCCCACCTACTATAGTTCTGCACTAAGCCTCGTCTCATTTAAGAACCGCAGCAGGCTTTTGGCGCCAGATTGTTTTACCTCCTCAGGTTGGAGGTAGTGACCACCCAGGTGGGTGTATCTTTTACGCATCAGCGGGCCACACTCGCACATGAGGTGCTGGGGAGTTTCCTCTGCCCCTTGGCAGAACCTGCACATTTTTGTGTCTTTGAGCTTGAGGTTGAACATGTGTTTGTTCAGGCCACAATGCCCCGTGAGCGCCCTTACCAGTATGCGTAGATTGTTCCTATTTAGCGATAGGGCCTCACGGGCCGTCTTACGGTCGTAAGGCTTAATAAGCGCTTTGGAATGATTCAACCCTGGCGTGTTGTTCCAGTGGTTGACTGATTGTTCTAAACATATTTGTTTGAGCATTAGGTTTGCAAGGCTTTTTGGTACGTCACAGCAAGGTTCAGGGCCGTATAACGTTCCCTTTGCTCCCGTCCTAGCAAGTTTGTCGGCTTTTTCATTTCCCTCGATTCCTGCATGGCCGGGATCCCATCTTAGAATTACCCTGTTCTTTTCGCCCAGGGAATTCAGTAGTGATATGCAGTTTTGCAATAGCTTTGAATTAATGGTAGTCGAGGCTAGTGCCATAAGAGCTGCTTTGCTATCCGAGTGGATATAGATACGGTGGTTGGCGTAGTCATTTTGGAGGTTGATATCAGCACATTCAATAATGGCGTAAACCTCCGCTTGGAATATGGAGGCGTATTTTCCCAAGTTTACACTTCTTTCGAAGTTTGGTCGCTCTCCATATATACCACAGCCTACGTCAAGTCTCGATTTGGACCCATCAGTATACCATTTAAGGCTACCGGCCTCCCATTGCAGTTGGCTTTTTAGCCAGTCGTCTCTGGGCGGCAGTTCCACTGTAAAAAGTTTTTCAAGTTTAGGAGTGGGAGCAGCATGGTGTCTGATGCCATGTTGAGGGTTGGATTTTCACTGACTGAGTCAAGAACTGATCTTAGTGCTTGTGAGACCCAGTTTACCTTCTCTCGGGCAGATAGCCTGTACATGCTGGCTTTCGCCACCTGTTGCAAATGAATGTGTAGGGGCGGTAAGTTCAGCAGTGCATCTAGAGCTGCCAGTTGTCATGAGGCACGCCGTCCTTTGGATATTGTTTAGTTTGGTAATCACAGTTTTCTGGTTGGCTTTGTTGCACCATACCACCGAGGCGTACGAGATTATCGGCCTCACAATGGCAGTGTATAGCCAGTGGGAGATCTTGGGGTTAAGGCTCCAGTTTTTCCCCGCCAGTCTTCTGCTTATACCCAAAGCACTTTTAGCTTTTTGAATTGTTTTATCTAGGTGGCAGTTCCAGGTGAGTCTCTGGTCGAGTGTGACTCCCAGATACTTTACTTCCTTGGAGAAAGGAATCTGCCTGTGGTTTAAGTTTGGTATTTTTAGTCCACCTAGTTGACGTTTGTTGGTAAATGGCACGAGGACGGTCTTATCGGCGTTGACCGATAATTCGTTCTCTCTGCACCAATTGCTAACGATTGTTAATGCTTTTTGAATTATGTGTGAGATCGTGTTTTGGCAGAAGCCCCGGACAATGACTACTAGGTCATCAGCATAGCCCTGTGTGTCTATCCTGGCCTCTGCCATCCTATGCAGGAGTTGATCTATTGCAAGAGTCCATAGTAGGGGCGAGAGTACGCCTCCCTGTGGGCAGCCTCTTGTAGTGGTGACTTCAAGGTTTGTTCCGTGAAGAGCTACCTTGGCCGTGCGGTTTGAGAGCATCGCTTTCACCCATCTGGTTGTGGTGTTGTCAACTTGTTTTGACTCTAGCCCCTTCACCAGTGATTTAATTGGGGTTTTGTCGAAGGCGCCCTCAATGTCTAAAAATGCGCATACTGCGATTTGTTTGTCTTCCAACGCCTTTTCCACTCTGTCTACTAGGTAGAGCAGAGCGGTTTCCGTGGATTTGCCTCTGCTGTAGGCGTGTTGGTTACAGCTGATAGGGTTGACCGTTAGGATTTTTTCCCTGATATAGCTATCCAGTATCTTTTCCATCGCTTTCAGTAGAAAGGATGTTAGGCTAATTGGCCTGAAGGACTTTGACAGTGCGTAGTCCTTCCTGCCAGCCTTGGGTATGAATAGCACTTTGACCTTGGTCCATTCTTCTGGTATGTGTCCCCAGGCATAGCTTGCTCCGAAAATTTTAACCAGATATGGGGTTAGAATGTCGATACCCTGTTGCAAAAGCACGGGCATGATTCCATCGTCCCCGCATGATTTGTAAGGTTTAAAGGATTTTACGGCCCATTTAACTTGATCGGCCCTTATGATTCTAGCAGCCCTACGCCAGTCCTCGTTTCGAGGTCTGTATGGAGCAGTGGCAGCGTTGCTAGTTGTCACAGCACCTGGGAAGTGGGTCGATATTAGTTCCTCCAAAGTTTCCTTTTCATTTGTTGTAAAGGTTCCGTTTGGTTTTTTCAGAAGACCAATTTGGTTAGGTTTGTCCTTTGCGAGCAGTTTATGTACTCTGGCTCCTTGAGGCGTTTCCACTATGTCCTCGCAGAAGCTTTTCCATGTTGCTCTTTTGGCTCTCCTAATTTCTTTGTTGTACTCGGTTAAGGCTTTTTTGTATTCCTCCCAGTTGAGAGTTTGTTTAGCCTTATTAAATAGTTTCCGGGTTTCCTTCCTTAGTTTGTCCAACTTCGGGTTCCACCATGGAACTTTTCTTTTGGAGGTCTTTGTCTTGAGTGGGCAGCTTTCCTCATAGGCGTTTATAATGCCTTTTGTGGTAGCCGCCACGGCCAATTCTAGACTCTCGCGTGTTTTTATATTTTTTTGTATTGTTTCAAGGTTAAGCCTTAGTGTGGTACGGTAAGCGTCCCAGTCGGTGGCTTTAGGATTCCTGAAAGTTGTGGTTTGACTGTCTACTGTTTAGTAGTTTAAAGGTTATTTGTCTGCGATCAGACATTGAAGTGTCATCCCTGACATGCCAGTTTTTTATGTGTCTGGCTAGATTTTTAGAGGCAAAAGTAATGTCTAAAACTTCCTGTCTTGCACTTGTCACAAAGGTCGGCATGCAGCCTTTGTTTAATAGGCATAGGCAGTTGGTTGAGATAAAATCATTAAGTAACTCACCTCTATTGTTGATGTCTGAGCTCCCCCACGCGGTGTGGTGTGCGTTTTCATCACATCCAACCAGTAACTCAGCCTTTTGGGTACGGGCGTACTCCATCAGGTTTGCCAGCTCTTCGGTTGGATTTTGTTTCTCTCCAGATAGATAGGCTGAGCATAAGATGACTCTGGATCAATTCCATCCTTTGAGATTTATATACGCTGCTGACAGGTCATTAGTACATAGCTCTGTAACAGGCAGGAAGTTAATGTTTTTTTTTAACACTATGCATGCTCTGGGTTTTTTCCCTCCCGGGTACGAGAGGATTTTACCCGCAGCGTTTAAGCCCTGGATAGTTATTTACCCAGGGTTCTTGTACGAGGGCGATGTCGATTTCTCCTTTGGTGAAGCAACACTCCGTCACTGCGCTGGCGGCAATGGCGTGGTGGAGGTTGATCTGGAGAATCCTCGTAGAGTTGCCTATGTTCGCCATCAGTGATCCATAGGGGTTGTGGGCTTTGTCGTAGGCTTTTCCCTCTTCAATGGAGGACGAGACCATCATGTTTGGATTGGGATGTGCCTTGCTCATTCCTGGGTTTTCACCCCTTTTTAGGCGCTCCTGTACTCTCGTCAGCAGGAGAAGGCCGATTTGCCGGCTCTTTCTTTCGCTGTATGGGAGCAGGCGTTTGTCTGCCTTTGTTGGAGTAGGACGGGATAGCCCTGTTTCCTGGGGGATTCGTGGGCTCACCCTTAATTTTCAAAGAAATCTTTCTAAAACCAAGGGTGGCCCTGTAGTTGGTTTTCCAAAGGGTCTCCAAAGAGGGCTCGTCAATTGAGAAGGTCACGTGGTGTCCATTATTTTCCTCCCTGCTGTTAAGTATTTTCCAGTATTCTGGAAATATGCCTTCGTTCTGGTTTGTCAGCAGACTTAGGGCGTCCTTTATGTTCGCCGCCTCGCTGCTGGGGAAGAACGTTGTGCAAACTAGTGGCTTGGGCATTTCGCTTTCCGTCATGATAGACAGCTTTGCCTCGGGCCATGGTTTGAGGTTTGGGATTACTCCCACAAGCCAATCCTGGCTCTTCTGATTTTCACATGTGATCAGGACCCAGCCAGGCCTGTGAGTGAAACCCAGAAATTTTGCGCCCGTGCCTCTGACAGTGATGTTTTTAATCAGAGTCAGTAATGAGCGGTGCACCATTTGCATTTGGTCTTCTTCCATCGGGCTTTCGTTTTTTATTACCACACGTGGAAAACCAACCACCTCCCTGAAGTTTGGCTTGATGCCTTCTTCAGGGTATATCTTAGGAGCCTTTTTTGAGTTTTCCCCTGGCGACTCCTCCTCCGACCGTGTGCGTTTAGACGCCCTTTGGTCATCAGATATGGGAGTGCTCTGACAGGTCAGGCTCTTAATATCTTTCCAGGGCTTGAGGCATTCTACAGAGGCTTCTTTAGCACTCACGTTTGCTGCCCTCAGCATCCTGAAACGTTTTCGAGCAGCACCGGACAACTTTGTCCTGTGCTTCTCGAGTGTCTCAGTGTCTCGGTCCTTTTCTTTGGGCATATCAGAGTCGTTTCCTATTCTGTCTGCACCTTTAGTAGTCCCTGCGACGGCTGAGATTTTTTTCGGGCAAAGGGTCGACTTGAGTCGTGCTCCTTGGCTCCGAAGTGTTTCCTTCCCGGGCGGTACCGTCCTGGTCGGAGTTTTGAGGGGAATTTTTATATTGTTTTGAGTCCATATTTGTTCCCACGAGTAGTCAGGAAAGGATCGTCAAAAACCGACAGAGCCTGTTATCGGTCAAAGGGCATTTCTACTTCCCGATTCGCCCCGGTTTCAGAAAGCCACCGTTAGAGACTGAGCTCTCCCTCAGCCACGCAGCCGTTGGCACGGTACGGGTAACACCTTGGCTTGGGGTGGAGGTCTTTTGGCCTCCAAGTCATCAACTTCAGGGATCTCTCCCTGTTGTAGCTAACCAGAGTTTCCAGGGTGCACCGGCACGCCCACTCACTACTTTCCCATCCTAGACGTTTAGGAATAGTCTGGGCCAGAGTGAGATAAAACGTGCACACGGGGAGGTAGACCTCCATCGCACCCCATTCCTGATGCTATGTTAATAGTATTAAAATAATAAGACCTATGATTTAAAAATTCGTTTATTATTATACTATTATTTTATTTCGAGACAGGATACCGTATATAATAGGCGTGTTGAAAGCGCCATTAATAGTACGCCGCCATACTGCCATACCACAAAAGTCACCATATTGAACATGAGATAAGATTAATCATTGTTTTGAGCTATAAGTGCCATCTACACGTTGCTTTTCGTAGTAAACTCCTAGCTGCCAAAATTTACTATGGTATTGAACAATCTAATACCCTATAGATAGATAGATAGATAGATAGATTTTTATTCGAAGTAGACTTACAGTACTTTCCGAACGTCTTATGTTTCTAGACATTTATGCCTTGCTTGTAGGCTTTACCATTGATTACTTCACTATATAATCAATGGCTTTACGTAATAGTAATAATAATAACACTTTACAAATGGTTTTCATAGCTATGTTACACAAAAACGACTTGACCAGACCAATGTATCACTTAAAAAATCTTCAATTTTATAATAGCCTTTAAAGCACAAAGTATCTTTAACAATTTTTGTAAATTTAGTAAAAGGGTTAGTTCCTCAGACAAAGTGTTATAAAAGCGAACACCGTCTCCAATGAAAGATTTACTCACTTTTGCTAACCTAGAGCCCGTAATGGCTAGTTTATTTTTGAACCTGGTGTTCCTATTGTGAATGTCACCCAACCTACGGAACCTGTGCAAGTTATGTAATCAATGGTAATATTTAATACACTATAATGCCTCCGGATGGAGGCAAAAGCTAAACATCCACCACCAACCGTACAACATAGCACAAAGACTCACATATACTGCTATTTTTTTCATAATTCAGATAAATGGGTCCATGAAACTTCAATATGCCTAGAGAGAGGGTAAATCCAGGAATTATAATCTAGGTAGGTACTTTTTATTCCCCATCCAAAATATTTTGATTTAGCAATGAAATTAGATTAAAAAGAACATCTATCTTATATAATCTTTGGAGTATATAAATGAATTTAGCCCCGTGTTCATGTTTTTCTTGGTCCCTAATTTACGTTCTAAAAATACACTAATACGGTGCCTACACTGAAAAAAAAATTTACGCTGTAATACTTGGAAATACGCATGTTTCAAAAGGGATTACGCATATAAAGGTGGGTATTCATTAGGTTCGCGCATCAACTCTGCTCCGCGCATCTGCAACTGCTCAAATGGAGACGGTGCTCGCATCAACTCAAGAACAACTAGTGCTTAGCAGTTTACAGTCGAACGTTGAGCGAACATGTCGTCTCCAGAATTTATTTTTTAATATTCTCATCCTTCGGATCCCACAGCACTGTATAATTTCGGTACTCCTCGATTAGAGCTAGTCATTTCTCTTCGGCCACTCCATAGCGACCAGTGCCGGATTAACTCATGTAGAGATTAGACAGCCCGTATTTGTCGCGGGTGTCAGTCTGAGGGTGCCGCAGCGAGTGACTCGATCCACCCAGCTATTTAACCAACCGAGACGTCGAACAAATTACACGAGTAACTTTTAGCTGCACTAAAGGCCTCGCCAAACAGAACGCGTACCTAGCGCCGCGTTAAGCGTAACTAGCGTCGCGTTTTAAAGTCGCGTACATTGGATGTCACACTGAAATCGACTAGATATTGACGCACACAGAACGTACCGCAGATCGATAGCAGTCTTTGGAAAGTTTCTTTGTTGTTGAGATGTCAAGTGATTTAAGTGATTCAGATTTGGAAGAATTATTACATTTGTTCGCTTTATCACGATCGCAGATAAAAGAGTATGGGTACACGACATTAATAAAAGAAGACAGGAATTAGGAGAATATACCTATATCACCATTTGTCTAGGGAGCTTTCATCGCATGAAGATCGTTTTTTATACCTATACTTTCGTATGTCGCAAGATTTATTTGAAGAATTACATGAAATTCGTGAAAAAGTTGTAACTTATTTTAATAATAAATAAACAGATTGATAATTTACTTACCAGTCATATTAATTTCTTTTCCAATTTCTTCTCACAATTTTGATTTTACCGCCATATTTTTATATGAATTATCATTCTTATTATATAGCTTGGGGTGTCTCCGAACATATTCTATCAGTTTTTCAGTCATAATGCCTGCATTTTCACTCGTAGGTACGCCGGACGCTTTTAATGAAATTTGTAAACAAATACAATGCCCGGCGTCAAAGCGTTCTAGTGCGACTTCAGAGCGCCGCGTACTGCCAGCGCCCGCGCTCTGTTTGACAGTTATAATACCGTCACAATGCAATACAACTCGGCGCTATAGCGCGGTATCAGGATTTACGCTGTAGCGCTCTGACGCGCCCTAAATACGCGTTCTGTTTGGCGAGGCCTTAAGGCGCTGATATACGACTTTAATGATTTTAAACTGATAATTACGTCTAAACGAGTACTGCTTACGATTCGAAAAAAATATATGTTAAACAAGAATATATACCCAATATTCTAATCTGTGAATATTTTAGATTTTGTTTATATTACATAGTGTAATTAATTTGGGAAATGAGGTCTAACCGAACACAAGAACGATAATTACGCAACTACTATCTAGTGTATTATTATGTAACCTGCACCATTTTAAAGATAATTTAATTATCTATCTTGTTATCTGTGATTTTTTTCGAAAAGTCAAAGAATAATATCCGATTTTGCTTATTCGAAGAAAATTGGTACGCGAGTTATAAAGCGGGCCTCGACGGCGACGACACTCAGTACAACTGCGACCACTGTCACGGGTGGATGCTGACGCTGCGCTCCGAACGAAAAAATTACGTTAATTAAAAACAAAATGGCCAGAAACTCAAAAATTTTAAAACCTTATCGCAGTATATTAGAGAAAAATAGATTATTAAGGTAAGTAACGTGTATTAGTGTATTATTACGTGTATATTATTACCATTTGTCTACTCTGATGCTCTTTGCCTGACGTCAAATTGGGGTGACCACACGAATAGGATTCGTGCAACAATTTAACTAATCAACACATAAAATAAATTACTTCTTTTATTTTATAAACTGACGTTATTACTGTTTTCATTTTAGGCGAATACGAAACAACACTAATTCTGAAGATGTAAATTCACAGACGAGGTGAGTAAACAGTGTAGGTAAACAAAACTACATCAAAAGGTAATGCTCACAGGTAAATGCATACCTAATTTAATATTTTGATTTTAGTGTAATTCGAACAATAATTATGTTTTATCAGAACTTTAAAGTTTTATCAGAACTGTCGGAATCAGAATATTATTTTGAAATCAAATATCAAACTTGAATATTGAATTTGAAAATCGATTTAGGGCCGATTTATATATGAAACCTGAAGTACAAATATAAGTTGAACCATCGGTTTACTAAATTCATTCATAAAGCGACAAAATTTAATTCGGGTTTTCGTAGTATGACGTAAATTATACTTTGGTTGGAGGGGGTTGTTTTTGTTGCAAAAAGATAATTGTGGTTTTTAGCCAAAAATTTTGTAGTAATAATAATAAACCTACTTATAACATAGTTACGCGCATCCCTGACTCACTGACTGATTTTGTAACGCTGTAGGTAAAGACAGTATTTTTTTAAATTTGTCAGTTTTTAAACTTGAAATGCTATTTCGAATTTGAGATTGTACTTCGAATTTCAAACTTGAAATTGTGCTTTGAATTTCGAACTTAACATTCTACTACGAATTTCAAACTTGAAATTCTACTTCGAATTTCGAACTTGACATTTTACTTCGAATTTCGAACTTGACATTCTACTACGAATTTCGAACTTGAAATTCTACTTCGAATTTCGAACTTGACATTTTACTTCGAATTTCGAACTTGACATTCTACTTCGAATTACGAATTTAACATTCAAGTTCGAATTTCGCACTTGACATTTTGACATTTGAAATTCGGAATTTCGGTTAAATTTCGATAATTTCGGACAATGAAAATATTGCAAAAAAACAGTTGTCAAAACAAGAGAATGTGAAAATAGACCCGAGTGGACTTTTTCTTGATGAGGAAGTACCATTTCTTGGTGCGTCACCAGACGGTATCATTGATGAAAATACAATTGTTGAAATAAAATGTCCAATCACAGCTTACAAACTAGGATTAGAAAAAGCTATTCATGAAAAAAATATATCGTTCTACAAAAAAATACAGAACGGTAATTATATAATAAACAAAGAACATAGTTGGTGGTATCAAATACAGAGGAAATTGCATGTAACAAGAAGATCTAAGTGTATGCTTGGTATTTGGTCTGGGGATAAGTTTCCTGTAAAAATATAATTAATTTACAAGGATTGCACCTTTTGGGAAACTAAAATGAAAAATAAGTTGATTAAGTTCTACACAGATTGCATGCTTCCTGAACTGGTAGATCCTAGACATACGAGGAATATGATAATTAGAGAACCATCTTATATAGTTAGTGCTATAGAGGGGCGCAAAAGGAAAAAGGAAGAGGAAAAAGAAAAGAAAAAAACACAGACAAAAAACGAAGAATGACAATTTTGAATGAAGTCAATAAAGACGAAGACACACTTCATGATCAAAGTCCTAGTATAGCTGCTGAAAAAGTACTGATTTTTGATGAGTTTTAAATTCAGTTACCAATCGAAAAACCCACACGAACACCGCACACACACACACACACACACACACCAACACATGCACAAACACACACACGCACACACACCACACACGTGTGTCGAAGCTCATCATTTGCTTCAATAGCTGACAAATACACCCAGTGCACCACTGCTTATTTCGGTTCAATCGTGGCAGTAGTTTTCGATGGATACCCAACAGATCCTACACAAAAAGGCACGAAGAGCTCTGAAATCTCCGGAAATAATATTTGATAAAAATACTAAGGCTCAGGTTTCACAAGAGAATTTCTTATTAAACGACAAAGTAAAATTCGTTTCACCGACCTGCTGAAAACGAGAATGGAAAAGCTTAACATATTCGGGTACTGCATGCTAAGGAAGATGCTGACAGGCTCATAATCACTACAGCTGTCACTTTTGTCTCTTCCTATGATATAGTGTTAGACGCTGGCGAGGACATGGACTTGTTTATAATCCTCACTGGGATCTCACGTGACGTTTTATTTCAAGAAACGTGTAATACACAATGCTGCAGATGTGATCTATTCCAGAATCACCTCTTCAACGTAACATCAAAACCGGACATTTTTCTTTTCATCCACACCTTCAGTGGGTGTGACTCGGCATCTTGCTTCTTCGGACAAGGGAAGATAAAAATGTTTTTCATACTCCAAAAACACTCGGGCCTCGGAAAGAAAGCTGCTATTTCTCTTGACACCACCTCTACACCTGATGAGATAGCAGCAGCAGGGGACCAGATTTGGTAGTTTCTCTGTACAGTGGCAACCCCGAATACGACATCCAGAGCCTTGATGAGCTGCGGTATCATCTATTCGAGAGGGCTGCAGCCAAAACGAGCTTCAATCTCGCCAGGTTGAGTACAAGAGAGGCTACCCGTCAATTCTACCGCACCTACCAGCTATCAGGTACCAAATTAAATCGTTCTTATACAGCTCGTTTACAGCTCTACTCTATATTTCTAAACATATAAATTGTCTTTCGTCATTTTTTCTTCAACTGTCAATTCTGTTCCAGGTGCATAAATGGCTGGGAGCCGGACAGGACCCTCTCGACTGGGGATGAATATCCACCTCACAAGGCCTCAGTCCCAAAATGATGACCAGAGACGCAGTGCCACAACACCTTTTGCCGATTCAGCAACTATACCAGGACTTTGATTACGAAGCGTGTCTTCGTCTTTATTGACTTAATTCAAAATCGTCATTTTTCGTTTCTTGTTTTTTTTCCTCATCCCTTTTCTATTTGCGCCCCTGTATAGCACTAACTATATAAGAGGGATCTCTAATGATCATATTCCTCGTATGCCTAGGATCGACTAGTTCATTATCCTATGTTTTTTATTACCTTTATGCTATGTTTTTTGCTAATTGCGGGCGTTTTTGTTTACGTAATTACGTAATTCTTGTTTACCAAATTTTCTAACAATAATAAAATGATTACAATACAAATCCGATTATTATTTCACAATACGTACTTTTATTAAGCTATTGCATAGCTTTTATCGCGGGTCTGCCAGCGCGGCGACCGAATGAAGAAATTTCTTAACGAAAATTAATGATTTTAAACTGATAATTACGTCTAAACGAGTACTGCTTACGATTCGAAAAAAATATATGATAAACAAGAACATTTTCCTAATATTCTTTGCTTTGAATATTTTAGATGTTGTTTATATTTCATAGTGTAATTAATTTGTGAAATTAGGTCTAACCGAACACAAAAACGACTACTACGCAAATACTATCTGGCGTATTATTATGAAACCTGCATCATTTTAAAGATAATTTAATTATCTATCTTTTTATCTACGAATTTTTTCGAATAGTCAAAGAATAATATTCGTTTTTTTTGCTTTATCGAATAAAATTCGTGCGCTCTATCGGAAGACGTTTAAATTATTCTGAATCGATTCGGAATAATTTCAACGTTTTCCGAAAGAGCGCAGTTATCTGATATCAGAAAAAAAATTCTTCATACTGCATAAATAAAATAAATAAATAATTATAATTGCATAAGTTGTTAAAAATGCTATGCAATAGCTTTACCGCGGCAGTCCCCGAGTGCCACACGTATTTTTTTTATTTAATACCTTTGAATCTTGAAGGGACACTATTTTCGTACGTAGGTATGGTCACTCTACAAGCCGCTCTCGGCGCGCGCGGCATTTCCAGTTCTCTTATCACGCGTTGGCTCCGCCCAATCGCCCAAAGCCGTTGACAATAGTCGTCGCCTTAAGAGCAGCAGCAACAGCAGCAGCGCGATCTTGAAAACAGCAGTGCGATCTGCAGTAGTTGGAGCGGAAGTGTCAGCAAAGCGAAACTGAATTACATAATATATATAACATTTTTTTTAAATATTATTATTTTTATTTTGTTATTTTGATTGAAAATGTATTTATAACTAGATTTTTTAAAAACCTAATTAGATTCTTTACCTATATGTTATTTAAAAAGGTGTATAATCTCACTGATGTTTAAATTTTACATTTTTTATCATCATTTTTTTTTACAATTGGGGTAACTTATAAACGGTATTAGTCTTAAGTCCCAATTTCATTATGCAAAATATAAATCGTTTCATACTGTAATTTACCAAGAATAATAAAAATAAATAAATAACTATAGTTCTTTAGGCCGCCGAAATCTTGGGGGGCCCCTTTGAATTTTCTGGGGCCCCTTTGGGCTGTCAAACTGGTAGTGTAGAATATACGTGTATATAAAGAAATCATGATCGCATCGGCGCATCGAAGTGGTAACTGACAAAGCTTATGTCGCGTGGCAAACACGCGCATATAAACAAAATACGATCGCATAGGCTGGCAGTGGCAACTGTCAATAATTTATTTAAAAAATACTTATCAGTCGGATCAGAAAGTTTATTAAATATTTTTTCCTTAGAATTTCAATTCAATATTTTTTCCTATCTGTTAGTAACGATTAATAGCATGATTGTGATGATCCCTTGTCGTGGGACCCTAATAGGCCTGGGCCATAGGCCGGTGACTACTTGGCCTGTCGGATAATCCGGCACAGGTAGTGTGACCGACAAAGGTCATTGTAAATGCGCCTAAAATAGACAGATAATGACATAGACTGGGTAATGTCAAAACGTACTTGTCTAATTGATATAACAGACACTTTACTCGTTACTTTCTATGGGGAAATATCCTTTTAAGTTTTCAAGCGCACCATCTCTATTTTGGGAGAGAAAAATGTCATTGTGGTCTTAGTGGTCGGCAAGTCCGGTAGTGGTCTACGGACACGATTACAGCTTAGAAGACCTAAAAACATAGAGTAGCGTCAAGGTATTCTAGCCAGTAGAAATAATACCCAACTGCATCAATTATTCCAAAAGCCACACCAAAGTATTTCTTTGTCGGGAGTCAACCTTTCAATGCGCCCTCGTATCTTCTAATTGTGTAATGATGATGATGGTGAAGTGTCCAGACGGCCAGAGTCGTCTGCGAGGACATTGTTCCCTTGGCGTAGCCCGGCTAGAGAGCGGGGCGAAGCGGGCAGGAGAGGCAGGGTTGGGGCGTTCGGGGAGGCGGGGCGGTCGGGCGGTCGGGCGGTCGGGCGGCCCGACGGCGAGCGCCCCCGCGGCCAGGGCGGGGGGAGGGAGAGAGAGCATAGGAGCTACCGGTCACCGCGCGGCCCGCTCTCCACAGTATTGATTTGTTGTATCGCTGCAGGCTCCGTCCCTCTCGCACACGGAACCGGCCACCGTGCGCCTCTCGCTCGCACGCCTCCCATATTGCTACATTGTGGAGCCACGTGTGTGTCGCGCAGAACTGCTACGTTTCTTGGGGTTTCGGCCTGGGCGGGCGCCGCCCAAAAATCTTGGCGTCTCCGAACCCAATATCCTGAAGTACACAATATTTTGGAACAAAATATATAAAGCAAAAACTTCGAAATCAGTCGATTCGTAGGTATACAAATACAACGTAATGCGAGAAATAATATCATTGAAGTCTACAATTATACTAATTACCTATATCTATATAGGTAGCATATATTTAGATAGTTTATGATTAAACCGTCAAGGAACAAATAAAACACAATGATTATAACACGGAAAACTACTAAACAACAAACGGGGGTGTGTGGATCGTAATAGGGCACTGGGTTCGCCTGTTCGGACATTTTTGACTTTCTTAGACGTGATAAAAATACAAGTTAATGATTTTAAAGTCGAACTTTTCTTAATACATTTTAAATTTAAGGATATGTTCCTTCAAATGAATATTTCTTACCTTCTTACCTAGTAATAATAATTGGTGTAATATTACTTCAAAATTGAGTCTTCGCGCGTCATCTAGAAATCGCGCTTTCGAAATCCGCTGCTTACTAAGTCAATTATCCAATTTTATATTAAGTATCCGATAGAGTTAAAATAAATATATATGGTGATTACGATGACCGAAGTCAAAAGAAGGTAAAATGATTAATTATGTGACTAAAATCACTTTCCACCCCCAACCTCCCAAGTTCTCGATTTACGCATGAAAAATGCTAACACGCTCTTAATAGTGATGCAGTCAACTAGACATCAACAATCAAATTATTATGCGGTACATTATGTAGGACGTCCATATTTACGACGGTGCGCCTCTCCCTCAGTAACTGCAAGCCTATATAGAAGGTCTAACTTGTTCCCGTAGGTCTCCATCTCTAGATTTTGTCGATAATTGAGATATCAAACGAAAAGCTTTTGCCCTCTCTTTCTCTATGATGTCCTTATGCACGGCGTAATGCGGGTTCCATATTGCAGAGGAGAACTCGAGGATACTGCGAACTTAAGCGAAGTAAAATGTTTTGCCTTGAATGCCCTACTAACCACTTGCTATCCAAAAGTCTATACAAAAGTACCTACGCCGGGATTACGCACGACCATCTTTCTTTCAATTTCTACGCCGTCTATATTGAATACGTGCACCTAAAGGTTTCCATTTTGACTGAAGTTGATGCAATAACACTCTGATGCATTAAATGTTAATTGGTAAGCATTACCTATATACAGTATTACTGCAATATTTTTAGGTCATCTTGAATTCCAAAACATTCCACCGCATTCGTCAGAGCTGCATAAATATTCAAATTGTCTGCATGGGAGTTGTATCTGGAGGTTTGGAAATTGGTTCCTATGTGTCGTAGATATATGCGTTAAATAGAAGTGGGTAGAGCCTTGCGGAACCGAGGAAGGATTAGTGGTAGACTATAGAAACATGTTGGAACCTTACATTTTATGTTCATGTTACATTTTATGCTTCACTGCAAAACGCGCCATAATACGTATCGTGTTATTATATTCGAATAATAATTATTTTAGTATTAGAATTAAAGTGGCCAGGTAGGAATTTTAAAGACGCAACTGTAACAAGTGTCTGAATAAAGACTATCATAAAATCTAATCTGCCGTGTTTCTTCAAAACACGGTAGATTAGAAATTTGAGGTTATACTATTACAATTATCACTTTTTATATACCTAAGTTATTTTACATTATGACGTCACGAATGAATGGATAAATGGTTACATACCCATTTAAATAATATTGATATTTTTAATAATTCCATAAGCACTTATAAATACTCCGTAAATAAAAAGCTAGCCAATGCAATAAACTGTAATTTTTTGCTATTTTACTCATGATTATTACTATTATTATACTTAATAGGTATAGGCTATTGTAACTATGATATGCATTTAGTCTCGACTCTCATACACTCAAAACACTCACACGCACAGCCTAAATACAAGCCTTTTATGTAGGTGTTGTAGTTTTATTAAATAGTTCAATTTAATTTCAGTAATTTTATTGAAATCCGTAACCGGTTTTATTTTTAAATATTCTGTATTAATATAATGTAATTTTCTTTGTAATACTGTGTATTTTCTTGAATAAAGAATTGAAAAGAAAGAAGTATACCAACTTCGAAATTAAGGCAAAATTTCGTTTTCGTGTGATTTTTTATGACAACCCTAAACACACAATGGTCATCATAACATTTTTATATGGAAAATTTGATTTTCTTTTATATTTAATTTTCTCTAATAGCACCCAAGAACAATCGGTTCATCCAAATCCTTTATATACTCAGAGGCTCGCCTCTCCCGTTTTGGTCGACGAAACGGCTGTGTTTCTCGTATATGTATATCATCACCGCGTGGGTGTATTGGTGCGTGCGTGAACTTTTGAAGGATTGCTTTGCGATACGGAGAGAGAGATAGCAGAGCATTCGTATGTCGAGCTTATGTGCTCCGTATATGAGAGCTAATTTAGTTTTCGTGTAAGGCTTCGCTGTCAAATTAGGAATGGGTACGGGATAGGAGACGTGCCCGTGACGTCATTAAAGACGACGCCAGATGACGTCATAAGGATTAGAGTATTTAGAAAGATCTTTTGAAAAAATTATATACCTAGCTAGAAGCTACTATATCAAGTAGATTTTTCTATCGTGATTAAATTATTATGGAGCTCTCAATTTTCATATTATCCAATCAAAATCCACTTTCCAAAATTAACATTAAAATACATTTTGTTCGATTTTTAGACTACAGACATTTTTTTTTCATTTCCTCTTTAGATTAAGATATGTTTAATTAAAACATACATCAATCATATCTTTTAACAAAATCTTAACGTTTTAACAAGTCTATCACAAAGTATAACATTTACAGACAGCACCAAATTAAAATAAATACCGGGTATCCACCGAGAAGGTTCACTACTTTGTTTGTTCGGTGTTTTAGTAAATTGATATTTTGACAGTTCTTTTTTCTCAGTCGTGAAGTATTGACGTGACAAATTTATTTTAGAATTATATTCGATGAACCAATGTGTTTTAGTTGTAACAACATTTTATTAACATCAATCGTCAACTATTGTGATGATTAGAAAATTGTGTAATTTTTTTTAAAAATAAAGAAATGGTGATGTCGGTTGGATTTCATGCTCGCCTGATTTAACAGCGCCTGGCTTCTTTTTGTGGAGCAAGGCACCTTTATATGTACATCCAAAAAGCAAGGTTTATGCCACCAATACATATACAAACCAAAAACACTTCAGTAACCTAAATAAACCATTCGTGACAAAAATAATGAAATACCGGTTGAAATGCGAAAAATGATACATTTGCGAAGAAATGCGAAAAATTAAATGTATAAAATGACACATTTCTGAGTCTAACAGAGGCAGACATTTATGTGACATTGTCTTCCATAGGTAGGTATATAATTTCCAACTTTCAATAATATATTTATCAGCATTAAACCGTTTTCTTATTATTTTCCAAAAAGTTATACGAAAATAAATTAGTAAACCTTCCGGGCGAACACCCGGTACCATGATATTATATTAAAAATTTTAATTTTTTCTTCATATTTATCCTTATTTTTCTTTCGGATATTCTATTGTTCTGCATCACCTATGCACGTAGTTCCTATGCACAATGTTGTCGTATCTACATAATTATAATACGAAACTCAGTTCTATCCTTTCCAATCATAATTTGGAAAGATATTACGAAATGGCTTACGACAAAGTTAAAATCATTATTTTTATGATTCCAAGACAGTTTATTTTATCCTGGCATTAATATTAGCGGCAGCAGGGACCAACTGGCTGAGGCAGCAGCTGACAGACAGACATGGAAGAAGAAGGAAAAGGCCTAAGCCCAGGAGTGGGCCAAACCAGGCTGGGGAAGAAGAAGAAGAATATTAACGGAGATATAAAATATTGAATTGTCATAAAATAACATTTTCATAATAACAAAACTCACTGAAGATAAAGTGATGTATGGAAGAGTTGTAGGATTGTAAATTCCTTGTAATTTTAAGTCATATTTATTCATTCATCTAAAACCATAATTAATAGATTTATGACTTAAACGTTCGAACTGAGTGTTGTGTGCAAGACGGATTTTAAAAATTCCCGCGCTCCGAGCCCGGCCCCCCACCACCGTTATAACCTACGCAGTGGCGGCAGCGGTTTGCGGCCTACCCGCAAAACAACGGACTGACAGCTCTTCAGTCTACCCTAGACAACGGCGGCTGCAACGTCACCGAAACGTCGGGTCCTACAAATTTCACGCGGTAAATTCGTTTTCTATCCTATTTATTATGACTTAAATTTTGAAAAGGCCGCTATTTTGAAACAAATTGGCGAATATCTCTCATCGGCTTTCTAAATCTCGACATTTTGATCAACTCTTTTTATACGTTATTTGGTACTAATTGGTTGTTTAGTTTCTGAGACACAGTGGGTACTACATACACACACACACACGCACACATACACACAGAAATACAGACATTCCACAGAAATCACGTTTTTGGATTCCCAGAATCTCAAAACGTGGAGCTTTGGTGAAAACCTTAATTTCAAAACTCCCTATCTACTTATTTCGTGTAACTCAATGTATTTGTTGGTAAAGTAAAAAGAAATAATGTGTACATGTAAAGTTAATGCTACATAAAATTAAATTTTACTATAAACAGATGTCGATTGAAAGATTTTAAGGGTGGTTATGGTTGATCTGGAATTAAAGAGTCCCTTTTTGAACGAGTCCTAATTCAATATTTAATAAATTTAGAAGCATCTTTCTTTTTCTTCTTGGAAGTTAACTACTTTTATATTTAAATAATTATATGGGGTTAAATGCTGATAGAAGGCAATATAATTTTCTAATCTTCTAATCTTAAGCGAAGCTGCTTATTAAAGTCTGAGAGGTGGTTAAAAAAAGACCTTATTTTAAAATACATACATCTATGTTTCAAAATCCCTAACACATAGTATGCCCTGTGCCTTGTCTTGGTTTACACCTTTAAATTAAATCTACTAAATATAATCCAGAGAGGAGAATCAAATATTTTACATAGACTGACATAAAGTCGATGTAGTATGTGTAATCAAATAACATAGAACCATAAAATCGCTACGAATAGTCGAGCTATGAAAAGATGTTTTCATGACGTTACGTAGGCCCTCTTTCAAACGCCATTTGTTTTCTGGATGATTTAGTTATTGTTTTCCACTTGGTTCGCACAAGATTTTTGCCTATTTTGAGGGGGGATGGGGTCGAAACTCCCTCGATCATCCCCCGTTCCCCTGGCTACGACCTGGAAAGAGAGTTACGACAATTTGAAGTATTGTGATAACTGGTTTGCTGATTTATTCAAGTTTTTCAAGATCACTAAATTTGAAACTGAATTTGCTTTGGACCAATTATTAAATTTCTTTTAGCAATGTATATAGTATATGACTTCTCGCATTAGAAGTTTGAAAAATATTTGAGTATTTGGTACAATATCTGGTATAGGGACAATAGAAATACTGTTTTAGGAGAAATATAAAAATATGGTCATCTCTAAATGTTGACTTTAGTTAAAATGTAATATAATAAGCTTAACTGTTTTATTCTAAAATGTCTTGAATATTATTTAAAAAGATGAAAAAGAAACAAATCCATTGTTATCGTTAGAATAAGACAGATAAATTATCTTGTCCCTCTTTCTCACATTATTTTTATAAACTTCACAATATTTTGTCGTAAATAGCAAACTAGCTTTTTAAATTTATGTTTTAAAGGCCTCCACTATTTTCGTACATTTTTTTTAATATTTGTATTTTTTATCGTTTATTAAAATAATATACATTTTTAAAAAATCAAAATATTTCAAAAAAAATAAATATGTAAACCGAGTATCAAAGAATATTTTCAAGAATTATATAATATAATTATTACATCGCAGGAAGGCAACAAATGTACCTAGAATAGAACAACTAAATCGCTTATGTCGATAACGACAAAAGTAGCATACCTAATTAAAATTTGCGAAAGAGCGAAAAAAATATTTTCTATAAATATATACGTATATGAAAATTTAATAATATAAATAGAGACCGTAATAATAAAATACAGAATTTGAAAATCTATGCTGAAAATCGCGGTTACAATCGCTGAAAATCGCCTATGAAAAATCAGTTGAATCGAAGACAATAAAAGAGCGTGAAAATCCAATGCAAATAAATCATCGCGCTTATTATATAGCAAATAACTAGAAGATATACGCATTGTATGTCGCTTTATCAAGACGAAATTTGGCAAAGCATATGATATTGTCTCTCTTGCCTTTGTTGCTTGTATCACTTGTAAGTGCCGATTACGTAAAAAAATAGTGCACATATAAGATATGTATGTGAAAGTGTATACTGCATTCATAGGCTTTCCATTCTTTGTATCTGTGTTCTTTCTTTATTGCGGACTCATTTACGCGCAATTTCGAATTATAACTATCACAGAACGTTTGCCTATTGCATTTTTTCCAACAGGAATAATTGGGTTGTTAATCACAATGTATACTCCATTATCCTATTAATCACTTAAGTAATACAGTTATCTTATTTATGAAATAATAAGTACTGATATTCCTGGATAATCAAACCACCCCTTTACTTTTTTTCTGTATACGGCCTTGCTAGCATCTGTCACCATGCAGATCTCGGCGTCAACTAAGGTTCAGCAATCCGACGTAGGTCTATTTTGCTAGGTACTTAAGATGATCATTTCTAAGAAAGCTTAAATCCTTCACCACTCAGCCTTTAAAGAGTAATAAAAAAATAGAAATAGGCGAAGAGTGGTTCATTCTCTCGCAGTTGCCACAGTAACGCATTCGTGGGCCCTCTTTTGTCGACAGTTCTCTTCCCCTCTCGCTCATCCTCCTTTCACTCTCCCGACCCTCCCTCTTCTCCCTCCCTTTCTTAAAGCGCCCTATGAGCCACCCGGCCCTCTAGAAGCCTCCGTGAGTCGCCGACGTTCATATGCGCGGTCAAGCTCGATCGAGAGGGGGGACCTCTCCGTCCCTCCCGACTAGGGATTGCCATCCTACTTTTCTCGAATATGCGCGAACTGAATCCCGATAATTCTAAGAGGGATCCCGAAAATGTATATCGTGCTCTCTAGAAAACCTCAGCTATAACGATAACAGAATAAACCCTAACAATATTCTATTCACATACTAAAGTCCCACCTATGAAGTTCCGTATCGTTCTATAAACGAAATTTAAAACAAAAATATTTAGTATAACATACAATTATTTAATTAGTCAAATTAAATGATCAAGATTGGACGAATTTACAGCATGAATTTTGTAGCACCCGATGTTTCAGCGATGTTGCAACCGCCATTGTTCAGGGTGGACTGACCTGAACAAAGGCGATTACAACATCGTTGAAACGTCGGGTGCTACAAACTTCTCGCGACAAATCCGTTTTATCTTACTTATAATGTCGAACAGCTGAGTTAGTCTTCGATTTCATACAATCGAATTCAAAACCTATATTATCTATGGGTGTGGATTGGAAAGCTCTCTGCCTAACCAATAAAACAAATAATTTAAGTTTTTTTTTAATTTTTCAATATATTGAGTCCTTACCTATGTAATTGCTGTTTTTTCAAACTGGCCATTTTGAACCTGGATAACTTGGGTTTGAGTTGGAATTTTAAATTCATATAAATTTTAATTCAAGGCTATATTATTCTTTTTTAAGAATCAGCTGTTTATTTGTATTTTCGTTTATGAGAGAGAGTTCCAAGATGAGATCCTGGGCCGGTGTTTTCTATTAGAGCTTCTTGCAGTTTGGCCATATAGTTACCGTAATTGTGTACTGTTGAGGACTGCAAACAATGATGGAGAAGCTCGTGATTAAATACCCGAGCCTGTTCAATCGCTCATAGCCACTGATTCTGCATGACAACGTATAACGACAGACTTCACTGCAAGCAGTCGCAAAGTTGCAGGAGTTGCGGCTGTAGACTTTGTGACACTTACGTCATTAAATTTTAAATTTAACTGTAGAATAGAAACGCAGTTTGTCAAAAATAAGTAGATTTATTAAAATCGGAATTTACAGGGCGAGTCGGTAGAGCGGGTCGGCTCGCGATCTTAAGTAATAGCGGGTATGAGACTGAAAATTCTAAAACCGTTAATGGAGGATAAAATTGCAATCCGATTAAGACGCGGAAGCTATGGAGCGGTGAACCGGGAATGTCGGGAGGGCCTCTTCTTCGTTCGCCGACGACGTTCAGTGAATGCTGGACAACGCTCCCCCCTCGTCCCGAGTACGGTGGTCTTCGCTTGCCCTTACGAAAAGGTGTGTTGCGTGTTCGAAAGAGAGCTTGATCTCGATCCAAAAGAGAGTCCCTGGGGAAAACACGGGAGATCAGACCAGGGAAAATTAACGGGACAACCGACAACTACCCTGCCAGTTCATCGACCCCATTCCCACAATTACCCATCCCTATTTCCCACAGGACGAGGATTAATCATACACTTAAACAAGCAAGCACTCTACTCACCAGTAATTAGGGTTCCAGAATGTATTAATAAATTTTGAAGGAACTTCTGGGACTCTCACTATAAATTATTAATTTTAAATGTTCGCTTCTCGAACGATGGAAAGAAAATGAATGACTTTGACCTAGAGAAAGTCAGAATCTGCGAGCTCTCTTCCGTTTGCTACATCATTATAAGACTTCCGGTATTAATTATTTCATTTAAAAAATATAGTAATTAAATCTAAAATTATTATATTTAATTTTGAGTACTGCTGTAACCCGGAAAACTAACAATTTGCGATATTGGATTTTTACGCAAGGAATTATTGAGTGCGTTGAACAAATTTTATTTATTGCATGTTTATATTTACTAAAACCACTTTTTCATCATTATTAATTTATTTTTATATTAAATAAACGAAAATGGAAAATCTACTATTTATTTTATATTTTTCGAATAAAATTATTACTGCTGTGATTGGCAGCAATGCGAAATGGTATTGCTCCGATTGGCAGTCCTGCCGCCGAACTCTACAATATTGTTTTTGGTCGCCGCGACGCGAGCTGTCAAACGACGTTTTGTTGTTGTATAGGCGGACGCCGCTTTTCAATTACAAATATGTCCAATTATGGGGAAAATCTGTGAATTACACATGGAAAAGACGCGCCTGCGTCACAACCCCCTCCCATCGGACCGAAAATTAACGGGAACCCGGAATTTTCGTATATTGTGTGAGTACCAGTGTTTTGTTTACTAAAATGGTGGTCAAAAATGCGGCTTACCGAAAAGCCTCGTGGTGTGTATTCGGAGCTTTTATTTGTCCTCTAGGACAGTCCTAGTGTAAACTAGTGGTTTGAAACATGTTTTGTTTGTTACATGCGCATTGTCTCGCATATTAATACTTAGAATGCCGTGCGCTGACTCTAACAAGTTGAAATTTTGTTTTTGACGGTATTTTTTATTTTTTTATTATTAGCGATTTGGACGCTTGTTGCCGGTCTAGCGCCCAGAAAAACGGACCTTCCTGTTTCGACGATATAGTCCACAGGTATTCAACTGGGTATTCGATATAGAGATACCACAGCCGGTCCCCTTCTCCGAATGCAAGATCGTCGAACAATAGGTAATATTCTTTCACTCCATCGCATTCACACTTCATTCTTACATCACCTACATAAATCCTCATTCATTTATACTGAACGCACTTCGAATGTGCCTACAGATCCTTGCCTTCGACACTAAAGAAAATAATGATATCCTCGATGCCCACCTTGTCCGTTACTAATCTAAATATTTTTTATCAACCGTTTTCAGAAACACACAACTTGTTTGAACATACAAAAGAAAAGCAACAAGTTGCCTGTGGCTTGAACGCGGTATGGCTGTTCTGGTGTACTAGCTGCTCACATTGTTATGATCAGGTACAATATTTTAAATTTATTTTTAGTTTTACTCAACATATTGTTCAGATGTAAAAGAAAAAAATTGGTTTGATAGATATGAAGATGTGATCGATTCATGTCTACAAAAGAAGATGAGAATGGTTTTAACCATTACTAAAAAGAATTGATTTACAACATTATGGTTATGATAGATTCCCATTTTTTTTTAAAAATACGGAATGGTTTTACATTTGAAAAAAAAGATTGGTATAAGATTTTGTGAAACAATATTATATTGGATTTATTGATTATGTGAATTTGATCCTAATATGTTCAGAGTAGAACCTGAATCTAATAAGCCTTGAAGCTTTAACTCCCCAAAACAAACCTCAAGATATAGTAAGTTTGCGGCTCTGCCAGCGTTTTTGGAACAGTTGACTTGGATTTGAGAATTACTGAGGTCCGTTGGAAGATCTAATGACGCTGGAATGTCCAGCGGCTTACTCTCCGCACTTTCCTCTAACATATCTTTCCCCAACCCTTCTAACTGTCCTTTCCGCACCGTACCGCTAGCAGCGCCTCTTACTCGTTTTTTTGATTCGATGAATGGTGATTATCATTAGGTTCCGCATTATCGCGACTATGACTGACAAATACATTTTTTTTTGAATTGCAGTTACTGCACGACGGCATCCTTTGACCCGGAGCTTTACACCGAAAGCAAAAGATTTCTGCCTTCCTCGGACACTGCCAATACGGATGTTCCGAGTTATTACACCTCAAACAGGTCGGGTTTCGTCCGTATGAGCGAACTGCGTAAACTTTTGATTGATTATTGAATTGTACTTTTTTTCCTTGTATAGGACTATTATTGAACGTTCCGCCGGACGTCTCTCCTCCGGACGTAGAATGCGGCATCGTGGACAAAAAATCGGACGGAGTCTCCATGAAAAACTTCGAGCGGAGATGACTCTGTTCTAACCGCTCACAGAATGTCTGCAGTTTTTCCACGGAATCAAGATCGTGCAATCCGAACTGGTTCGAATACACCGGTCTTACATTTCTTTGCAATATCTCCAAGCGTTGATCCTCGGACATCTGCCTTGCGAGACGGTTGAACAAGGTAGTCATAGCGTAAAAGTAATCGGCCACAGTTTCGTTTTTACCCTGTGATCTCATGTAAATTTGTTTGGATAACCTAAACTGATAATCCACCGGTTGAAATTTAATTTTCAGGAGCTGCTGAAATTGGCTATACGAAACTAAAGAGTCTCGCATCTGCCGATACCACAACAATGCGCTTCCGTTTAATAGTTCCGGCAACCCACGCAACAAGGCACTCTCCGAGATGCATCTGCTGATGGCTAACTCGCTCAACCTCTCCAAGAACTCGAATACACAGCTCTTCCCGTCGTAAGAAAGACGGAGTTTTGAAAAATCGAATGATTTGGGAACGTTCTGTTGCGGACTGGAATCGATTATTTTACTATTTGATGCGTCTATATTGTCTAATTTTGTATATTTGTTAGATTCTAAGTTTTCTGTAGATACCCCTGAATTATACTGTACCAATTCCTGCCACAAATCCTGAATCATATCCCAAATTGTCAATAGTTCCGTAGGCATTTCAGCAGTCATTCCAAATCTACGTTCCATCGAGTTATAGTTTGCTTCAAATATTGCCTGATTTATTGTTTCTGTTTTAAATTTAATGGCTTTAATGTCGGCCTTAAGTCGCAATAATGAATTTAAAATATCATTTTTTTCTTCATTTTTAAATTGAATTGATGTGACTGGCTCCACGTCTAAGAGATCTCGCAAAATTAACCGATTTTCTTCAACTTTGTCAACGCTTTTACCTCCCCTAATCGCTATTTCGAACTGTAGTTCACTTTTCCTCAGAAGTTTATATTTTAAAGGCATTTTGGGTGGCTTGCTGTTTAAATGAGACCAATCCTATCCCGCTGAAAACAAGAACGGACAATTGAAGAAATAAAGACGACTCACCGAACACGAAGCTGTAGAGGCTGAAAAAAAAATGGAAAAGGGGTAAGGAATTTACCGCCGTGTTTTAATCTTCTTGCAATTCTATTAAATAATTATATCAATTTTATTATAAGGGTATTCTAGCTGTCAAAATATGGTAGTATTTTTAGTAGCAAGAAGTAGTCTTTTTTTTTGTTGAATTAAGTAGTATATTTCGTAGTATTTTTTTGTAGTAATTTTAATTTATATAGTTTTTTTTTTTTTTAAATTAATTTAATTTTAACAATAACCCTGCTATATCTTTACTCAGATCCGATTTAAGTTGGGCGCCAATGTGACACTTACGTCATTAAATTTTAAATTTAACTGTAGAATAGAAACGCAGTTTGTCAAAAATAAGTAGATTTATTAAAATCGGAATTTACAGGGCGAGTCGGTAGAGCGGGTCGGCTCGCGATCTTAAGTAATAGCGGGTATGAGACTGAAAATTCTAAAACCGTTAATGGAGGATAAAATTGCAATCCGATTAAGACGCGGAAGCTATGGAGCGGTGAACCGGGAATGTCGGGAGGGCCTCTTCTTCGTTCGCCGACGACGTTCAGTGAATGCTGGACAACGCTCCCCCCTCGTCCCGAGTACGGTGGTCTTCGCTTGCCCTTACGAAAAGGTGTGTTGCGTGTTCGAAAGAGAGCTTGATCTCGATCCAAAAGAGAGTCCCTGGGGAAAACACGGGAGATCAGACCAGGGAAAATTAACGGGACAACCGACAACTACCCTGCCAGTTCATCGACCCCATTCCCACAATTACCCATCCCTATTTCCCACAGGACGAGGATTAATCATACACTTAAACAAGCAAGCACTCTACTCACCAGTAATTAGGGTTCCAGAATGTATTAATAAATTTTGAAGGAACTTCTGGGACTCTCACTATAAATTATTAATTTTAAATGTTCGCTTCTCGAACGATGGAAAGAAAATGAATGACTTTGACCTAGAGAAAGTCAGAATCTGCGAGCTCTCTTCCGTTTGCTACATCATTATAAGACTTCCGGTATTAATTATTTCATTTAAAAAATATAGTAATTAAATCTAAAATTATTATATTTAATTTTGAGTACTGCTGTAACCCGGAAAACTAACAATTTGCGATATTGGATTTTTACGCAAGGAATTATTGAGTGCGTTGAACAAATTTTATTTATTGCATGTTTATATTTACTAAAACCACTTTTTCATCATTATTAATTTATTTTTATATTAAATAAACGAAAATGGAAAATCTACTATTTATTTTATATTTTTCGAATAAAATTATTACTGCTGTGATTGGCAGCAATGCGAAATGGATGGTATTGCTCCGATTGGCAGTCCTGCCGCCGAACTCTACAATATTGTTTTTGGTCGCCGCGACGCGAGCTGTCAAACGACGTTTTGTTGTTGTATAGGCGGACGCCGCTTTTCAATTACAAATATGTCCAATTATGGGGAAAATCTGTGAATTACACATGGAAAAGACGCGCCTGCGTCACAATATATATAAATATATATATATATATATATATATATATATATATATATATATATATATATATATATATATATATGGTTGGGATTTTTACCCGGTTTGCATAAACCCACTTTACTTGTGAATTTACGCGACCCCCTTTGTGCTGGGTAATTACCCCTTCGATTATCTTCAATGGTTTTCACCTTGGACTGTATTCAAATGGTAATCACTCACCAGCTAGGTTGGTTTTTCTCTCAGGGGTGGTTGTCTCGAACGATTGGTGGATTCCAACCTCACAAGGAAATTAGTTCGGCGAGAGGCTTCCGTGATAGAACCTCACTTTCCTCAGGTCACGCAGGATAAGCTTCCGTCGAAAATAAACACTTTTTATTCGCGAGACTTTCTTTTATTCGGTCACTTATCTTTACTTTTACATTGAGTTCCGAGTACTTATAATTTACTACTAAGTCCCGGTGCTTGGATCGCGGCGCGTTCACGCTGATCCTTTGCCAATTTACAACTGAAGCTTTCGCTCTTTTCTGTCGTCGATCGCCATTACATTTTTTTTAAGATAGCGACCGCCCTTACCTCTCATTGGTCTAGATCCTTCCAGAAATTTCTAAACACACCCCTATTACTGCGCCGCACACGTTTTGTCCAATAACGAGACAGGGCGCATAACAGATGCAACCCCGTTTGAGAGAGACATCGCGATCATGCTTCCTCGCTTGCACGCTAGAGCGAGAAGCGAATACACTAGTTGTCTCTGTCGTACATTTAAACATTTTATAGACATATTATTTGCTTAATTTAAAAGAAAAGAATCTACCCTAGTACAGGCATGAACCTAGTTGGGTAGTTTTTTAAGACATAATTTTCGTACTACTTCCTCTTAAATAAAGCATTATTATTATTATTGTTATTACAGATTCTCGTCGCAAACGCCACCGTTCCCGAGTACATATTGTCTTAAACATAGGTTAGTTTCAGGTCATTAGTAACAAGTTAATATTAATGTTAGATCGTTAATTAGGCTAATTAAGTTGTCTCTCCTAGCGCTTTACTTTACATTAAACGAAATACTATATGCTATGCTTAATTAATTAATCATGCAAGTTTCTTTACATTTTAAACTATATTATTTCTAGGGGGAATTGTGGGATTTGGAGTATGTATGATTTTTTGTAACGTCCACGGTTTTTATTTCGTAGTCTTTTGCCAGTCGCCTCGCCAGGGAATTTATCGTTACCATGTGTTACTAAGGGGTCCTTTTCACGATTTATTTTGAATGGGAACGTTGTCGGTCCCTGGATTCTCGTGTTTCAGGGTCGACCGCTCGTTTATTTTATATTTTATAGCCCCTTTCTGTCCTTTCCTTTGAGTTATCAGCTATTTTTCAAGGAATCTCATATCCTCGGCGTCCGTGACTAATTATGTTTCCTACCCTTTGTAAGAGGGTCTCACTTTTAGGGAAGATTTATCGACCCTGGCGTCCGCTCTTTCGGATATTCTGAACCATTCCCCCCCCCCAATGGGCTCTGAGCCTCATTGGCTCCTGTCTCCATCTATTTGGTTTACCTAATTTACATCTTATTTACATAATCCAGTCTTATTTTTTACTCATTCACCTATGGGATTCTACTTATCTAACTGTCATATTCAATTTTCCTTATTGGTCTAGTGAGGTGACGGATCTTTCTTATTCAACCTATGAGAATTTCTCATTAATCTACTTAGAATATGTACCGCTTTCCGTTAACTTTCGTTTTTCATTTCTTACGAGACAAACGTCAACTTGCGTTTTCACTTTTAAATTCTAGCTAGACTATTTTTATTTTCTACTGTGACGAATAGACTTTCGCTTTTTCCACTTAGACATTAGTGACAGTTGTTTCTGCCTGATCAGCTGTTGTATGTATTTTTACAAGTTTACTGACAGGGCGCCTATACACTTTCCCGTCCACTAATAGGTCTACTATTCGCACTTGGCCTGTTTTGTCAGGGAAAACTTGAGTCACCCGACCTCTGGCCCACCTTCCTCGTTCTAGGGAAGGATCTAACAGGACTACTAAGTCTCCGATTTTTAACGGAGTTCCCTTTGTCGCCCACTTAGGTCTTTTAACCAACAATGGAAGTACTTCTTTAGACCAGCGGTACCAGAAAGCATCAGCAAGTATTTGCGATTGTTTCCAGTGATTTTTGTTAGATAACTCAGTTGTATTATTCTGACCTACCGCTGTACTATCATCTGCATGGCCTAATAGGAAATCTGCGGGTGTGAGGGGTCTCTCATCCCGAGTATCTAGAGATATATACGTGAGCGGCCTGTGGTTCATCATCGCTGAGACTTCGCATAATAATGTTCTCAGCACATCTTCATTTGGCGCTCGCTCCTTTAATATGGCATATAACGATTTTTTTGCCGTTTTTATCTGACTCTCCCAAACTCCACCGAAATGGGGTCCTGAAGGAGGGGAGAAACTCCATTTTATCTCGTCGGCACTTAGACGATCCCTCACTTCATGGTTGTCGATAGCTGACAAAACTTTTCTTAATTCAGCGTCCGCACCGCGGAACCCAGTGGCATTGTCGCTCATAATTTCCCGCGGCTTCCCCCTGGCTGCTATAAAACGTCTTATAGCTAACAAGGCCGAGCTGGTTGACAAATCTCCAGCTAGTTCGATATGGGTCGCTCTCGTGTTAAAACAAGTGAAGAGTAATCCATATCGTTTTTCCACTTTCTTTCGATTAGTGACGAAGAACGGCCCAAAAGCATCCAAACCTACAGTGTGGAAACAGCGCCTTCGAGTGGTTATTCGCGCGGGTGGGAGTTGGCCCATTTGTGCGGTCATAGGCTTCGCGCGGCGGATAGTGCAATAGACACATTCTCGTGAGATCTTTTTCACCGTTTGTCGCGCCCCAATGACCCAAAACTGTTCTCTCAGCACTGATAAAATTAATTCAGCGCCGCCGTGAGCATTAATCTCGTGTAAATGTTTCACGAGCAACACCGTGAATCTATCCTTACCGTGTAATATATATGGCCTTTTTGTGTCGAAAGGTGTGTCGTTCGCATTTTCGATCCGGCCTCCTAACCGTATTAACCCTTCCGCGTCGATATACGCGTTCAATCCGAACAGACGGCTGTCTTTCGGCAATATTTTCTGATGACGTATCAGGTCTATCTCGTGTGCGAAAATTCGATGTTGTGATTCCTTGATCAGAAATTTTTTCCCGGTTGCGATATCGTCGCTTTCGAGTACTTTTGACGTGGTTTTTTTTCTACACAGATCTATAAATTTTTTCACATATGCCATGGTTCGACTCGCCCGCATGTACCGGGAAAATCTATCTATGTCAATTACGCTTTCATTTTTTTCTGTCGTTGTTAGTACAAGTTTTGTCTTAAATTCTAACAATGCTCTCTCTTCCGGTTTCGGATCGGTTGGCTCCTGGAGCGGCCAGTGTTCTCTACTGCCACGCAAGAAAGCAGGTCCCGCGAACCATCTACCTTCCGGGCTTAAATCTATCTTGGTGGTATTCCGTGTGCCATCATCAGCGGGGTTGTCGCTCCCTGCTAACCAATGCCACTGTCTTGGAGACGTGAGCTCATCGATCACACCTAGTCTATTTGCTACAAACTGGAGGTGACATTCCTTTTGTGACAAAATCCACCACCACACATTTTTTGAGTCTGTCCACATAAAGACGTCATCGAAACTTAATGCGCTCTCTTGTTTTATTTTTGAGGCCAGTTCGGCACCTAACAGCGCCGCAGTCAGTTCTAACCTGGGGATTGTCAGTTTGCCTTTCAAAGGTGCCACTCGAGTTTTGCTAGCCATAAAGGATACCTTGTGCTCGCCGCTACAGCCTGTAATCCTAACATATGCAACGGCGCACATCGCCTTTTCGGACGAATCGCAGAATACGTGCAATTGCCTTTCCTCACCTGCTTGTTTGGTAGCGCCATTATAACGTGAGATTCGCACACCTTGCGCTAATCTCAGTTCTTGCAACCACCGGAGCCAATATTTAACTACATCGCTCGGGATCTCGTCGTCCCAGGCCACTCGGCTACTCCATACCTGCTGCATGATCAGTTTAGCCCTTATAGTTAGCGGTGAAAGCGCACCCATTGGGTCCCATAGCTGCATTATTAATTTTAGCGCTTCCCGCTTCGACGGAATCTTATTTCCCGTCGTCAGATCTTCGCTGAGGCGGTCCATGCTCACATTAAATGCTAACTGATCAGAGGCAGGTAGCCACGTCAAGCCTAATATACGTTGTGACGTCAACTCACCCTTTTCCAGAGATACTTGCGCGAGCGCGCGGTTTTCTTCTGGTATCCCGGTTAAAGCCTCGTTTTTATTTGAAGCCCAACCGGTCATAGTGAAATTCCCAGCTTTATGAATCAAATTAATTTCCCTGATGACTTGTTTTGCTTCCTCTAACGTGTCTACTCCCGCCAGCAAATCATCAACGTACGAATCGCGCTCTATTATTTTTACAGCCGCTGGGTACTGGTCCTTAAACCGAGCTGCGTTTTTATTTTTTACGTAGATCGCGGAGGCCGGGGAGCAACAACTACCGAATATTAGACAGTCCATTTTTAAGATTTTTGGAGGACTTTCACGCTGGAAACCTCGCCAGAGAAACAGCTGACTGAAGCTATCTTCCTCTCTCACTTTTATCCGAAGATACATATCTCGTATGTCGGCCGTGAAAGCGATTGCATTTTCACGGAATCGTAATAAAATTCCTAATATGCTATTTAAATAGTCTGGTCCACCTAATAACATGCTATTTAGTGACCCGCCTGCGCCCGAGGACGCAGCGTCGTGAACGACACGAATTTTGTCTTTCTTCGCGGGGTGAATAACCCCCAGGTGCGGAAGAAATAACACTCGAGGGCGGTTTTTTAATTGTTTTTCCTCGACTTCCGAAGCATACCCCTCAGCTAGATATCTCTCTATCTGCTGGCAGTATTTTTCTCCATAAAGACGGTCGGAGTCCATTTTCCGTTCCACTGACCTCAGCCGAGTCATTGCCATGTCTCGGTTATCTGGTACGGAAAGGTTCACCTCTTTCCATAACAGACCTGTCTCCCAGACTCCATTTTTTAAAGAAGTAGTATCTTCTAAGATTTTTTCAGCCCTAACATCGGCCTGAAGCTTTCGCTTTTTCTGTGGCCAATCGTACTCTAGCTTCAGATTTTCTTCAAGTAATTTATCTAAAGAAGGTTCATTTTCCTGATTTAAGCATAGCGCCGGGTACCTAATGTCTCGTTCGAGAGCGTTATTGCCGCCGATAGCCACCCACCCCAGGAGTGTTTTAGATACCGATAGGCCCCCGTCTACCATTTTTAATCCTCTAGAGACTATCAGTTCCCAACAATTAGCTCCCAGGAGCAGGTCAGGTTTTACGGTCGTCGCCTGAGTCGAACGCACCATCCCTCCGATCGGCCTCTGCGCACTTATCACGCTTTTGACCTCCGGTAGATTTAACGAGGCTACGCTGTAAGCTCGTACTACGTATTCCTTCTTACCTAAATCTCCCCTTACTTTGAAGGACACCGCTTCGGCACTGCTATTACTCTCTCTCATATTCCCGATTCCAGAGAGCTGTAATCCCTGCGTCGGGCCTCGAATGCCTAGTTCTATTGCCACGCTCTGATCAATGAGTGAAACAGTCGCGCCTGCGTCTAACAACGCATATAATGTTTTTCTACCCCGGGTTCCAACTACGGTTATCGGTAATACTTGCAGAATGACCTGATTTCCAGATACTGCGTTCGCCACTACCTCGGAGCTCGCGCGCGGCGCCGCCGCGATGTCCGCCTCGTTCGCAGGCGGCGGGGCGGTCAGCAGATAATGATATTTGCCCTTTGGAAACCGTTTATATGCCGAACACGATTTTCGGCCGTGGTTGTGCCCTAAACATTTAAAACACCTACGCATTTTTTTTATCTCATCCCAGCGGCTTGCTAAAGTTAGATTTTTAAATTCTTCACATTTATTTAAATAATGGGATTTCTCACACCGAGGGCACTTAGGGTCTTCTTTGCCCTGGGTATGTAAAATATATCTTTTAGAGCCCGTTTCTTTCTGTCTCTTGTCTCGCGGGTTATCATAACTTTTCCTAGGGAGCTCTGCGGTACACAGACCGGCGTCTTGTGCGCTGATCGCTAATTTCTCTAACCATAATGCGAAATAAACTAATACCGGATCGTTTAAACCAACCCTTCCCCTGTCAGCTAGCCACAGAGTTAATAAGTTCTTTGGCAATTTTGCCACAAGTGAAGCCAATAAGTCTGGATTATAAAGATGTTCTAATTTATTTACCGATTTTACGGTCGCGACCAGATTTTTTATCTGGCACGCAAATCGCATTAAACCGTCTGCATCTAGACTATCAGATAACCCTTTTTCTTTCCTCAAATCCGCTATCGTTCTCTGAATAATTAAATTCGTATTACCGAATAGCGCCTCTAACGTGGTCATGATATTTGTCACGTTGTCAGGACTTAAAAGCAAACCCGTCACTGCCTCGCGTGCTCTACCTTTTAATGCTGTCTGCAAACGCAATAAGTTTTGTGCATCATTTAAATGCATTACGTCTGTCGACTGTTTGAAAATAGCTTTGAAGGCTACGAATTCTAAAGGATTCCCGTGAAATGAAGGTAACTCTTTTGCAAAATGCGGTTTTGTGGACGCTACAGAAAAAATCCTACATACCTCTTTTATCATTTTTTCGCTCGAGCTGCTAATTCCATCGCTGCTCGTACCCGGGTCCGTATCAGCGGCGGCCTTTACCGCCGCCGCCGACACCGCCTTGGTCTCTGCCCTAGCGTTGTCCGCAGCTGCCGCGCCGCTCGCATTCGCCGCGCCGCCCGCATTCGCCGCGCCGTCCGCCACCGTCGCGCCGTCCGCCACCGTCGCGCCGGACGCCGCCGCGTTGCCCGGTTCCGATCGCCCGCCGTCTTCACGCCGCCGTGCCGCTTCTCCATTTTCTTCTGCGAATGTTCCCCCCCAGGGTTCTGGGGACGTCTCAGCAGCTGGAGTTTGATACTCGGCCCATCTCGACACTCTGCTGGCTGCCGTGTTGTCCCCCGCGACGTCGCGATCATTTTCCTGACTGCTCGTTTCTGTCCCGAAGGTTTCGGAGACAATTTCCAGCATCCTCATAGCATGCCGCGAGTCTTCTTCCGCTGCATCCAGTTCTTCCTGCATCGCTGCTCGTTGAAGGTCCATGTCAGCCTCTTCTTCGATTTCTTCAGCCGCTCTGCGCGCCGTGCGCCGCGCAGCCACTTTTTTCAGTTCCGCATCCAATTTATTTTTATCAGCTTTTTTCTTGGCTTTTTGGAGGTTCACTCTTCGAAGTTCTTCAGATGCTGCTCGCAGTTCCTGAACGTGCTCGCTTCTTCTGCTGCTCTCTGACCAGGCGCGCGATGAAGGTCTTGGATTTTCGGATTGCGTGCTTTTCGAATCCATATTTTTATTTTTCTTTTCTCGTTCTTGATCCAAAGTCACTTTTCTTTCCGATTTTCTTTATTCGGCTTGACGGAGGACCACGATGGTTGGGATTTTTACCCGGTTTGCATAAACCCACTTTACTTGTGAATTTACGCGACCCCCTTTGTGCTGGGTAATTACCCCTTCGATTATCTTCAATGGTTTTCACCTTGGACTGTATTCAAATGGTAATCACTCACCAGCTAGGTTGGTTTTTCTCTCAGGGGTGGTTGTCTCGAACGATTGGTGGATTCCAACCTCACAAGGAAATTAGTTCGGCGAGAGGCTTCCGTGATAGAACCTCACTTTCCTCAGGTCACGCAGGATAAGCTTCCGTCGAAAATAAACACTTTTTATTCGCGAGACTTTCTTTTATTCGGTCACTTATCTTTACTTTTACATTGAGTTCCGAGTACTTATAATTTACTACTAAGTCCCGGTGCTTGGATCGCGGCGCGTTCACGCTGATCCTTTGCCAATTTACAACTGAAGCTTTCGCTCTTTTCTGTCGTCGATCGCCATTACATTTTTTTTAAGATAGCGACCGCCCTTACCTCTCATTGGTCTAGATCCTTCCAGAAATTTCTAAACACACCCCTATTACTGCGCCGCACACGTTTTGTCCAATAACGAGACAGGGCGCATAACAGATGCAACCCCGTTTGAGAGAGACATCGCGATCATGCTTCCTCGCTTGCACGCTAGAGCGAGAAGCGAATACACTAGTTGTCTCTGTCGTACATTTAAACATTTTATAGACATATTATTTGCTTAATTTAAAAGAAAAGAATCTACCCTAGTACAGGCATGAACCTAGTTGGGTAGTTTTTTAAGACATAATTTTCGTACTACTTCCTCTTAAATAAAGCATTATTATTATTATTGTTATTACAGATTCTCGTCGCAAACGCCACCGTTCCCGAGTACATATTGTCTTAAACATAGGTTAGTTTCAGGTCATTAGTAACAAGTTAATATTAATGTTAGATCGTTAATTAGGCTAATTAAGTTGTCTCTCCTAGCGCTTTACTTTACATTAAACGAAATACTATATGCTATGCTTAATTAATTAATCATGCAAGTTTCTTTACATTTTAAACTATATTATTTCTAGGGGGAATTGTGGGATTTGGAGTATGTATGATTTTTTGTAACGTCCACGGTTTTTATTTCGTAGTCTTTTGCCAGTCGCCTCGCCAGGGAATTTATCGTTACCATGTGTTACTAAGGGGTCCTTTTCACGATTTATTTTGAATGGGAACGTTGTCGGTCCCTGGATTCTCGTGTTTCAGGGTCGACCGCTCGTTTATTTTATATTTTATAGCCCCTTTCTGTCCTTTCCTTTGAGTTATCAGCTATTTTTCAAGGAATCTCATATCCTCGGCGTCCGTGACTAATTATGTTTCCTACCCTTTGTAAGAGGGTCTCACTTTTAGGGAAGATTTATCGACCCTGGCGTCCGCTCTTTCGGATATTCTGAACCATTATATATATATATATATATATATATATATATATATATATATATATATATATATATATATATATATATATATATATATATATATATATATATATATATATATATATATATATATATACATACGACTTCTCGAAATAATATTTAGCGCGTTCGCAATATTTTCCCTCTGCCGGGAAAGTAAACATGGAGAATTCTAAACCGCGCGATTGGCAACACTCTCTTGGAATGAAAGTGGGCGAAACTCGCCAGTACACGCGTTTCGTTAAAAATCGGTTGGGTAACCTTTCCCGACAAATAACCAAGGACTGATTTCATCTGAATATTAATTTCATAAATAAAATCGATGAGCGCCCTCTCTCGGCGGGTGGACGAACCCCGTTGGGTTCGAGCTCGACCGCTTAGAGCGGCGCGGTTCGTTTCTCGACTAAGGGCGGGTTTGTGCCAGCGCCAGAGAGAAATATTGGATTTAGAGATTTGGTACA